>CAKKOB020000271.1:42626-55334 GCA_918844115.2 Phlebotomus perniciosus | reverse complement strand
CGAGATACTCGAGAGTGACTGGAGTTCAGACGTGTGCTCTTCCGATCTCTCCTCTTTCTATGTGAGCATACAGCCGAGTGCCTTGTCCTTGCACTCGCGCTCCCTCTCTCTCTCGTTCTCTCTCTCGATTTGGCTCTCAAAAAATGGTGGAGAAAGAACATGGAGGTCGCTTTCTGACGCGTTTTCATGCCGCTCTCTCGCTCTCGCGCGCACTCTTGTGATTCGCGAATTATTTTTTACTGCTGTTGCGTGTCTCTCTTTCTCTCCCCGGCGACACATTTTGCACCCAAGAGAGACGTTGTCTTCGCCGAAAGCGCACTAAAATTTCTCGGCCAAGCAAGAGGGAGGAGGCGTTCGTCAGAGAAAAAAGGCTTTGCGAGACGTCGCGAGAAGAGTTTCTGGTCTTTTGTGGTTATAAAACTATTATAATTTCGATAGGAACTCATTAATTTCGGAATTTATTTTTGAGAAGGTGCAAAAGTTTTGAGAGAAAAAACAGTCTGAGGATGTTTTGATGAATGTGTGTTATTCTTTTTATGTTTTATTTGTGTTTTTTTACTGTTCCACTGGATTCCAATATACGAGTTTTGCGGTGCATTTCGCGACACCCTTGAGTGTTTAGTGGATTTTTTTTTTGTATGTGTGTTTGGGTGGAAATATTCTCCCACCTTCTGTCCCTAACTCCCCCGGACCGGGGAACATATACGCACTCAGAGAGAGTTCATTCATCTTCCCCCCGAAACATATATATATAACACTTGAGAGGAATTTTCGGTGGAACATTCAATTTTTCGCTGCATTTGTCTCTTCATGGCGTACTTTGGTTAGTAGATATGCATATGTGTGTGTGTCAGTTTTTTTATCTCTTGCAGGTGAAATATCGTGCAAAGAGAAATGCAAAGAATTGCGTCTCGTCGCGAATTTTTTTGTTGTTTCTCTTTTTTTTGGTATATATATATAGGTATGTGTGTTGGGGCGACTAAGTGATATTTTTTGTTGTTGTGTGCATTTTCAGCAAAAGTACCACGCACGGATATAAAACAGGAGGCGGAAACGACGGAGAATGGTGTGTCATCCGGGAAGACGGAACAGAAGCCAGATGTTGTCAGTAAGTTTATTGACGAGAAAGAAAAAAGGGCATAAATTTTTTTCGAACTTACGAAAATGTAGTTCGAAAGTTTAAATTTGGGGTTAGAAAAATGCATGAAAGGGGGAAGTGGGGCAGTTTCGGACACTGACTTTAGTTGCCAGAGTTTTGAACTTGGAGGAACCGAACCAAGGAGAGTCGACAAGCAATTTTTATCTGATTCGCTTGTGAGATGTGCTCGACCCGCAAAAAGGAAGAAGAAGAATAAATAATTTCGTCACTGAAAAAAATGAATACGAGTAAAAGTCCAGTTCACAGTGAAACGGATTGCATTGTGAAAACGCGATTCAAATTTAAACGGTCTTTTATGTCAGGCTGGCGGGAAGACTTTCCCGGCCCAAAAATGTTTAAGCAGTGATGCCTGATAATCTCCAGGAAGGGTTTCAGTACTGTCCATTGCTTCCTGGCCACGGGGAAGTGCCTCACCACGCGGTCGTATAATTGAGCTGGATATCTGTGCAAATCATCTCCTGAAACAGTATTAGAATGTGAATTTGCACCTAAACTCTGTAGAACTTCTGATCCCTGTCGCCCTCCGGTTGCACATCTCTGCTCTTCTTTAGATTCTCCTTCGCCATCCCGGAGAGCTCGAGAATGCCCTCAATTTGCAAATCACAAAACCAAAACAAAGTTACTTTTCGATTCTCCTTGGAACCGAACGTCGAAGTGCTTCAAGAGGATTAGAATTTGTTAACAGCTGAATGTTGAAACAAAGTATAAAGTTAAATGGTAGATAAAGAGCTGTTTTGTAATAGAATGTAGGTAGTTAGACTTACGAATCCGATTTCACGGGTCTAAAATTCGGCATAAGAAAATGAAATATGAGTTAAAGAAAGGGTCCAGGAAGAGCAGATCAAGATTATGAATTCCAATTGGGATTGTGAATCACTAAGATTCTAACTTGAAGATCCAACCGGATCTTCCAAAAATACGATAAAATACAATAATGAACGTCTAGTACCTACAGACACATTACTAGAAACGAGTGGCAATCCTAGATTGCGAAAGTGGAATTCTTACAGATTATGCCAACTCGAATAGAGTTAAAAGTAGTTTGTGGGTAAAAGTAAGATAGTTAAGAGGTAAGTGAGGTAGGGATCACATGAAGATCGCATCGGCTATATATAGATAATTTTGCTAAAAATTCGACCAGAATATTGATTTTAAGATGTATTTAGTTCATACTTAATCTAAATCACTATTCTAAGCGAATTTTCAGCAAAATTATCTAAATGGCTGATGCGAGCTTCATGGTCGATCCCTACTGCACTTACCTCTTAGGGGGAAGGCGCCCCAGTTTGGTACAGCTCCTAGTTTGGTACAACTCAATTTTTCATGTATTTTTCTTGAACGGAGCTGGTCTACTATATTATATCATGACAGTAGGCCTTAAGCTCTATATTTTCTGAAAAAATAGTAAGCCTCTCTTCAAGTAAAATACATGAAAAATTGAGTTGTACCAAACTAGAAGCTGTACCAAACTTGCGAGTTTTTTAAACTTGGCAGTTTTTTAAGTGGATATTCAAAGTTTTCAAAAAATTTATGAAAATTTCATGAATCTTCATTGGGATTTCCAGCGGATTGTTTCACATTTCTTTATGTTTCTTAATGATCGAAATCGGGGCCCATAGAACAGGAGATATTACCAAAATAACATTTCTAACTAAATGTGTTTATCAGGTATTGTAGAGACTTAAGTCATTTTGGAAAGGTCCGATCCCAGCTACCAAGCAAATTAATCAGTTTTTTTTCGGAGATATCCTAAAAATAATATTTCAACACTATTCAAAATGGCGGATGGAGGGGTGGGGGGAGATCGACTACAGCGCCATCTTGTAATTTACTATAGATTAAATGAACTAACTCAATACATCTGATCTAGATCTATTGCGTTGATTCACAAATATTTAATCTATAGAATCAAGATTTATCTATCAAATTGTTCGATGCGAGCTTCATGGTCGATCCCTACTGCACTTAACTTTAACCCTTGAAACATGTTAAGTAGCGGTAGGGTAGAAGCATGTCTTATTGAACGTTTCCCCACTTTTGGAACAGTTAAAAGCCCCAAATTTTGATTTTTTTAGAGTCCAAGAATTTCGAAATTACTTTCGCAGATCTTTCTTCAGATTTCGAAGTTTCTCGACACTCAAAAATTCAAAATTTGTCATTATTATTAAACTGTTCCATAAGCCCCTACGTTCAATTTTCGTCCGAAAAGCCTTAACAACTTCCCCTAATTCAAAAACTTTTCTCGAATTTCTATCACTTTTCGAAGGTGTCTCGGCTAAACAAAATCACTTTGCGCCATATTTCTTGCAGAACCAAAATCTCGATCTCAATCGGAGCAGCCAGCCTCGTGTCCAATATGTGGGGCAATCATTCGGCAATCTCGTAACTTGCGACGTCACTTGGAGCTGAGACACTTTTCACGTCCGGGAGCGAAGAAGGAGAAGAAATGTGAGAGGAGATTGTCAATTAAAAAAAAAACAAATTCTAAAGAGTAAGAAATAAAAAAAAATGTGTCTATTTTCCAGCTAAAACGAACAGCATGTCATCGGAATCGGCCTCAACGTCTACGGGAACGGTGACTGTGGTGATGGCACCGCCTGGATCTCAACAACAACAACAGCAAATGGTGGAGGGACAGCAAGTGGTTAGTCAAGGTGAAACGACGGATGGGAGTAATTCCTTATCTGTGACTCACGTACAGGCGCTGCAGGGACATCAGCTGACAATTGGGAATCTAAACCAGGTAATTCTCAAGAGAATTGCATAAAAGAATCTCTCATCGTCCAGCATTTTTGCCATGCAAACTCATTCATAAAAAAATGCCATAAAAAAACTTCTTGGAGGAAGAATTTCCTCCAAGAAATCATCAGCTTAAATGTCTCGCACATTCATCCCAGAGGTTTTTTCATTTTCTATATAAAGATTTAAAAGAAAAAATGCTGAAGAAAGTGTGTCGTCAGTACAATATCTCAAGAATATCAGTGAAAGTAAACACAGCTAATTCTTTGATAATAATATATTTTATTTCAGTTATTTTTGTGCTATCACATTGCAAAATAAGCTTTCTTATTGTTTATTTATCTTTTATGTCGCCCAAAGTGATTTCTGAGCAAAATTGGTTCGTACTTGTAGTTTTTCGAAGATATGGGGGTGTCTCGGGTTCGAATCTAGCGTTTATAAATTTCGATCGATCAAATTTGATTCGAATTTGAATTTGCATGAAAACTGAGTGCGAAGTTTTTAAACATCGATCGATCGCAGACGTAAATCTTCGATTAGTCGGAACTCTTACGATCGATCGGAGAAAGAGTAGAATCTCAATCGGAAGAGCGATATAACGAGATCGATATATCGAATTTAATCGACTGTCAAATGAAATGAAATTCTAACCTCAATTTGTACTTCTTGGCAATCTATGGAAGGTACTACCGGGGGATTAAAATGAGTATTAAAATATGCCCACAAATATAAATTGATTCAATCGATTTGGCTTTAATGCTTCCGATATTTCAGAACTGATCGATTTCATGACGATTACAATCGATCAATTAAACTGCGTTAAGGACAAGGTTAAGAACGCTTTCAAATGCTTTTTAACGGTTTACTTACTAGTGGGGACGATTGGGGTGCTTAGGGATATAGATTATAGGACATCATTACCAACACGATAATAATTAAAACAGAACAATAAAACGGATGTTTGACAGAATGGCGCGGCGATCGACCTTGATCGTTGAGTTGAGAATACTGGACGGCCATATTGGAAACAGTGAGGAAATTTAGACTCGGATAGTCCAACTCTAATCAAAGCGGATGGAACTATCTAAATTTCATGCATTTTCTGAAAAGAAATTGGATTTTCTTCAAGAAGTGATTCAAACTGAAGCCGCTAAAAAGCTATAGGGGAAAGCCTTGAGAGATGGCACACTCGTCTGCGTAATACGGCTTCGCACAATACATGTAAATCAAATGGAGTGTGCCAAGCCGTAGAGCGCAGACAAGTGTGCCATCCCTCAAGGCTTTCCCTTATAGGGCGTTTTAACGCGTTTAATTGCGTTAAAAGGCATTTTATCGTGTCGAAATGCATTTTAAACAGTTGAAAAGCTCCTAGTTGCGTTTAATTACGTTAAAATGCTTTTTAAACAGTTTTTTAAGGCATCTTAACGCGTTGAATTGCGTTAAAATATATTTTAAGCCTATTATCAACGTTTTAATGTAGTTTAATTGCGTTGAAATGCATTTTAAACCGTTAAAAAGCTTTTAATTGCGTTAAAACGCATTTCAACATAGTTTAATTACGATAAAACGCTTTTTGAACAGTCATAAAGCGTTTTAACGCGTTCAATTGCGTTGAAACGCAATTCAATGTTTGGTAAAAAGCGTTAAAAGGCGCTTAATCGCGTTTTACGCATCTCATCGCATTTAATTGCGTTAAAACGTATTTGGAGCTGGTTAAAAGCGTTTCAACGATAGTTTAATTACGTTAAAACGCATTTTTAACCTTTACAAAGCGTCAAAATGCATTTCAAGCCGGTTAAAAGTGCTAGAAGATGTTTAATTGCGTTTGAACTCATTTTATCTCGTTTAATTACGTTAAAACATATTTGAAGCCAGTTAAATGCGTTTTAACGATAGTTTAATTGCGTTAAAACGCATTTTAACACGTTATCAAGCGTTATAACGCAGTTTAGTTGCACTAAAATGCATTTCAAGCCGGTTAAAAGCATTATAAGACGTTTAATTGCGTTTAAACGCATTTTAAACCGTTAAATAACGTTTTAACGTAGTTTGATTGCGTTTAATAGCATTTTAAACTGGTTTAAATGTGTTTTAACGTAGTTTAATTGACATTCTGAATACTGATCGGACTAAATTTTTGATGCATAAATGAGCTAAACTAAAATTTTATTCAAAAACACTTTTGATCCGGACTATTTCGAAATCGAAATTAGATCCGGAGTGAATTTCGAATAAATTTTTAGTCGATCAAAAGGGTTTGCTCTCAGATTACGGCAAACATTAAACGTTTTCTGGTCGATTTGGTCGAATATTACAAGGGGTTGGAAAAGGGTTGACTTCCCAAGTTCCTTTAAATGTCAAGTAAATGCGACGGTGAGAAAACTTATTTTGGAGAATGCTAATCAAATTTCACTTTGGGTGCATAAACATTTGCAATGCGATAGCAATCATCTATAATTTCACTATTAGCACAGAAAATATATAAAAAAAGAAGAACATTTTACACACCCAACAAATATAATTTCAATCATTTTATTTAATCGACTTCTTTGTACACTAACACGTGTCTTTTTCTTTTCTTTTTCATTTCTTTTTTGCAGTTATAAAGTGGTAATAGAAAAAAATGAAAAGGCGGGAAAATGAAAGGGGTAAAAAGAGTGTGTGAAAAATGATTCACACCACGCAGTGCGTTTTCTTAACATTTGATTTCTTAGATGTGAGATGATTTTGAGTGCGAACGGAGAGTGAGCGGAAAAAGAGGAGTTGTTGAGGGGGAAAGGATTTTAAAGTGGAGGACAATTTGTTTTTTTTTTTTAAATAATTGATTGTTTGTTTCTGGAGGCAGATTACAAAAAAAAGGATTATAGATCGGAAGATCATCTTCTCAAATTGAATTTGAGATGGAGAAGAAAAGAATTTATATTTCACAAAATCATTTTTTTGATAGATTTTTCTTCCCTGTTTTTTTGATTTTTGGTGAAACAAGATAAGACTATAAATCTCTCATTCTCTATCAACTTTTCTCTGTGTTTACTTTCCCTGCCCCCAGAGAACACTGAATAAAAAAGACAAGAATGTTTGTGCAAAAAAAAGTGAAAGAAAGCCACGATTTTTCAGTGAAATAATTCCATATCAAAACAATCATTTAACCACGACAATAGGAGTCAAACAATGGTGAGCAGCAGATGGAAGAAAATGCCGAAGAGACTCACACGGAATTGTTTAGGATAAATGCAATTTATGCTATTCAAGAAGCCACCCAGCAGGATTAGATTAATTATTTAAAAAAAGCAGGAAAGGAAAAACTAACTTTCTCAAAGGAACTTAGTTTTTAGGAAATTTTGGAATTAGGAAACAAAAAGTGAATCATTTAACTGAATTTGTGGGGAAAGTAAAATCACAGATGCAAAGGAATTTTTATCGCTTTAGTTTAAATAGCTAGAAATTTTTGACTTTTATTTTTTTTTTAATTTATGGTAGCTGAAGAGACTGTGTTTACTTTCGCCATTTTGTTAGGAAGAAGGAAAGATGATCGAGGAGAAAAAAAAAACAATTGAAGGTGTTTGAAAAGAAAAACACCTCAAATGTGTTTTTTTGTAATTATTTTTTTGAAAAAATATTCGATTGGATTGAAAAGTGTCGCTTTTTTAGTTCTTTCAAAAAGTTAATACCAAAATTTTTCTTTATTTTTTATTCTTTTCGAACTTAAGTTTTGAAATATATTGGCCATTTACGACAAATTATTGACACGTACAAAAAGAAGAAGAAGAATTATATTTATTAAATTATTTACTAAAAAAAAGGGAGATGAAAAAAAATGTGCAATAATTTGTAATTTGGATTTTGATTTTATCAAAAAGGAAAAGAATATCTTTTTTCTCTCACCATTTTTTGGATTTTGAGTTTGAAAGACGGAGAGGAGATACGAAATTGATGCAATTTTGTAAACAAATATATATTCAGTAGATTGAAAAATTGAAGCACCATTTAATGATGAATTGAAAGAAGAATGGATAGTGCGAAAATTTTCACATGAATAGGCTTTTAAAATGTAATTTAAGGGAAGTAAATTTAATCCAAAACACTTAATTTTCAATGTCATAAATAATAATGATAAAAGAAAACAAGAAATTAATGGCTAAAAAGTGAAAAATATTTAACGTGGTCGTCTAAAAAGCGCTGCAAAAGTTATTTGCAACATTTCTGCAGTCTCTGATAAGAAAAAAAAGTATAAATAGCAAGAATCGTGCGTAAAATACAGAAATTTTAAGGTTAGTTTTCACGGACCACTAATTATTTCGAATGTGTGTTTTAAATGATAAAATGAAATTGAGATATACAAAAAGAAGAAGAAACAGTGTAAAAGAATTGTAATTTGTGAAATAATTTTTGGGAGAAAGGAGAAAAAAAAAACGAAAGAAAATGAAGTAAAAGCTCTCTGAGTACCTAATCTACAAAAGAAGTAAAAGAAAGTAAAGAAAAAAACCTTTTTCAAAAAGAAAATCATAAACTTTTGGCACTTGATGCGAAAAGGTAAGAAATTCATGTATTTTCTATCATAAAATCTATCAAATATTTTACTAAAAAATAGATGAAAGAGAGTAAATCGTGCATAAGAAACATAATTTCAAGAAAAAAGAAAACTATAATGTTTTAAAACTGAAATATACAATAGATAATAGATTGTGGTGAAGAACCCTAATTCATTTTCTTTTTATGAATATGTAATTAGAAGTAATGGTAAAATCAAATGCTGAAATATTTAAGGACAAAGTAATTTAATTGGTAACAATGAGTGTAAAAAAAAACATGAAATAAGTGAGAATAAACATTTGTGAATAATATTTCGTCTCCTTTTTGTTTTTGAGGTTATTCAAGGTTCTAACCTCAAATCAGCACTGAAATGTCGGGTTACCAGATGAAATACTGAAAAAATTGGATATCAAACAATTTCATTCACGACGCGATTCTTCGCCTCCAAAGTTTGCAGCGTTTGCAGCTGAAACTGAATTTGATCCCATTCTGAGTTCGCTACAAAAGAATCACAGGTCCCCATAAGTCATCGACCGAAAGAAAGAAGATTGTTATGTCAAATCCCACCCCCCACTCCCACATCCGCCATTTTGACACACCCCAAAATCTTATTTCCTGAATAACTCGGCTCCTATGGCATGGATCCGTCTCAAATTTTAACATGTTGTAGCTGTGGTTGAGACCTTTCCAAAATGGGGCTAAAATAGATCCTAGGTGTATTAGGACCCTAGATGTTAGGGTCCAAAATTTGAATTTTAAATCGCCCATATCTCCGGTTCTAAGTGTCCGATTTTGTATTATGACCTAGTTTTAAAAACGTCTAATGGAAAACTACAACTCTTCAGTACATCGGAACTTTGTCCGACCACCGCTAGTGGCGCTAAAGTCAAAAAGAAGATTTTCTCGAGGACGAAACGATGCATTTTCATTATATTTTAGTATGTTGTAGCTGAGGTCGAGACTTTTCCAACGAGGGCTCCATGTTACCAGACCCGAGTTATTTCCGTTGTTTATGAACCGATTTAGAATTTAGATCATTTTTTTTTATTATAAGACGCATCTCGATGAGCGCCAGCCATTTTAGTCAACCATTAGTTCATGACATAACCACCAGTGACATCGATTTTCAGCTGAAAAGTAAATTGCATTAGCTCCCGAGGTGGCCCACCGGAATCCCAGCTACTCCAAGTGTAAACTTGGCATGTCCTTTAGAATAAATAGGTTCCAGGAGCCTAGAACCTGGTCCTATCCTAAGATCCAACACAAATTTTGAAAGTATGTATAAGGTCTAACAATTTTAATGATTATCACATTATCCTATTTTTTTTTTTAAATATCCTATGAATGCAAAACTTGATAGATAGCCTTCCGCTTCCGCACCGCATTTTTGAAGTTATTAGAAAGAATGGAGGCTTGATCAAGTATTGAATTTGTGATTTAGAACATGTTTTTTCTTTAAAAATAAAGTGTTCTTATAGTTTTGAAAAAGAGAAAATCGTGGAATTTACGAGAATTCAAAAAATATGTTAAGAAATAATTCTGAATTATATTTTCTACATATGGAATCAAGTTTTTGGATCCTAATCCAAAGAAAAAGAATGGAATTGATGAAAAATTTGAGGGTGTTCTTATAGTTTTGCAAAGCACTTTAAGCTGTGAATCCGGAAGAATCAAGATGGGTAGATCTTACTTGTAGATGGGAATAAATTAAACCAGAGTGTGCATATCAGAATTGGCCTGATCACTCCCAAACTACTAAATCTCGATCAGACGTGATCTTAGGAGTCCGAAAATACCCATCTCCAAAATGTTTGTTGATCTCCCCTATCTGGTACCACTTTTTTGGATATTTTTTTTTAGACTTTCTGACCACTAAAATGAACTAGCGGGTGACGATATATGAAGAGAATAATAAGGGTGGTGGTGCCCTCTATAACTTTGGGATATAGAGAAACTCCCCCGCCTTCCTCTATTGGTACCTGCCATACAAATTTACCCATTTTTTGGGCATTTTCGACTTTTTAACCATAAAAATGAAGCGCTAGCGGCTCACAATGTATGATAAGGTTGTTCAGGATGGGTTCATCTATAAGAAAAGCCCCCATCATCCCCTATTAGTAACTTTCATACAAATTTACCCATTTTTCGGACAATTTCGACCTTTTCATCACTAAGATGAAGCGCCTAGAGGTTCACAATGTATGAAGGGGTTGATTGGGGTAATATGGCTTGTAACTAAACATTATAGGGGAAGGCCCCCTCCACCCTGTTTGGAATCTTTCATACAAAGATCCCCTATTTTCGACTTTTTATCTGCTAAATGAATCTTCTCAACCAAAACCCACAGTATAGAGGAAAATTTGGAAAATTCAAGGATTTTCAGTACAAAACGCTATATACATATATATATTTCATGGATATTATGTACATAACAAACAGTTTCATATAATAGTTCTAATGCTCAAAAAGGTAATCTTTGTAGATGTTCCTGTAATCCAGCGCCTCTTCATCCACTAGCTCTGCCATATCAATCTGATTTAGGAAAACCGTATTCGATGGCACGTAATCAGAAACAATCGGTGTTTCCTTGTCTCGTGTCTTATTAATGAAATTGTGGAGAGTAACAGCAGCCTGAAGTAATTTGTCCACCTGTTCTGGAGTTGCCGCAATTGTTTGATGAAATACTCTGAATCTATTGCCAAGTGTTCCGAAAGTCCGTTCAATAGTACATCTCGCCCTCTCAAGATGTGCATTAAAGACTTTCTGGTCCTCCAGCAAATTCTTCCCCGTGTACGGACACAGCATAGTTGTGGTCAGGTCAAAAGTGTTATCAGCTATCAGGAAATACCCGAAGGGTGTATCAGAGTCGGGCAGAGGCTCCTCATCCGGCCAGTCTATTTCATCCATAGCTATAGCAGATCCCAGCGAACTATCATACCAGGTATCATCATTACCCTGACTTCCATTTCCGCCGATGGAGGCAAACGTAAAGTTGCAATCGGCATCACAGACAGCCATGAGAATAATTGAATAAGTATCCGTATTGTTCCAGTGATTCCAATAGAAATTCTCTGAGTGGGCAGGTTTCTCAATCCGGATGTGCTTCCCATCCACAGCCCCAACACAATGAGGCAACTTGTGCTGTCTGTACCAACTTTCAGATGACTTCCTGAGATCTTTCGGCCACAAGATGTACAAATGACGGATTGCATCCCAAATTGCCTGACACGTTTCGTAGATAATTCCCTGAACGGTGGATCTGCCAAGGAGGTAAGTCAGTGAGAGGGTGGAGATTGAATCACCAGTCACTAGATGTCTCAGTGCGACCAGAAGCCGGAAGTCCGGTGGGATATTTTCCAAGCGATTGTTGTTCTCAATGTGCGCTCTGACGCCGTCCAGGAGACAGTCAAACTGCTTCTGAGACATTTTGGTGTATTCCCGGAACTGAGATCCTGGCAAAATGAGAACAAATTTCAGTACAAAGAAACTCCCGGAAGTGTCTTCGCCTGCGGAAGTAACTTGCCTCCTTTCAGTCCGGACACAACAGTTTCATAGAAACTGTTAATACTTTGGGCTATTAAGTTCGGGTGACTCTCAAAATCCCAGAAGCAATCACCATTGACTCTCACTGTCTCTATAATTGCATCGATCAGCTCCTTTTCGGTTAAATATCTGGTCATCGCTTCTGCTTCCGGACGTCCAGTGATTGTGTACTTCAGGAAGAAGGCGCAGATCAAATGGATTCCTCTGACTTTGAACACCTCTCCTGTTTCTACGGACTCGCTTTGTCCATCATTGATGAGCTCCCTTATTGTCTGCTGCAGGTCTTTCCCTTTCTGCAGGATGTCAGTGTTCACCAGGAGGTTCTTCTCCGCCAGATCCATGTCTTTCAACTTATTCCACACGATATACTTGATGTCGTTGAGGTGAACATTAAAATCCACGCCACCATCATTGCTTTCCTGCATTTCACTCATTTTTCACGTGTTTTTCGTGTTTTTCACATAAGAAAATTTTCAAGAGCCAAACCAAAACAATTGATTGAAAGCCAAAGACTATCCAAGCATCCAAGAATCCGTGCGCCGCTAGTTCGACTGATAATTTGAATTCGTCGCAACGGTCACAACCGCCCGCACGCAACTCTCGGCTCGGCGGAAGATGGAAACAAAAAATGGCAAAGCACGCCAAGTTTAGCTTTGCAAGCTGGGATTCGGTGGGCCACCTCGGGATGTAATGCAATTCGCTTATCAGCTGAAACTTGGTGGTAAAGAGTAGAG
>CAKKOB020000271.1:6766-34671 GCA_918844115.2 Phlebotomus perniciosus | reverse complement strand
ACGGTTGCAAATAGAGACTTCGGGTCTTCGGGGAACCCCCCCTAAAGTCAACCCAGGGATTAGGACCAGGCCTTTCATTTTTCTAAAAGCCCCCCTATCCCCTATAAAAACATGTTTTTTGGTATATCTCGAAAACGGCTCCAACGATTTTTTTCATTTTCGCATATGTTTTGTAGAATCACTAGACGCACTTTTCGTTCATACATGCCAATGACCTTGAACTGTTCCGTCTAACGGTTTTTCAAAGTCAAATGTTTGAAATTCTCTTTTCAAGGGTTTTACTCGCCCCAAACCCATCATGTGGGTACTCATTTGAAAGGTCTTTGAATTTCCTACAATATTAAACCGGTTTAAACTTAATCCGGGTTTAAACCAGTTTTAATCCGTAAGTTGTTCTCGCTTAACCCTATCATGTGAGTATTCATTTGAAAGGTCTTTGAATTTCCAACAATATTAAACCGGTTTCAGCCGGTTTAAACTTAAACCGGGTTTAAACCAGATTTAAACTGGAAGTGTATTTTTTTTTCAACTAGTTTTTATTTTTCAGCCCTTGTTCTTAGATTCAGAATTACTCTATTGATTTGCCTCAAAAAGGGCTATTCATAGCGAAGACACAATTCCCCAAAAAGAACATTATTAATCCAAGACACAAACCACTTTCAGCCGAATTTTAGCCAACTTCAGGTCAGTTAAATATAAAATTTATTAGCAAAAATTTCATGGGGTAGACGATCATGTGGTTCAGGTCCAGTATTTTAAATCACATCTCTAATCAGTATTCGAAAAGCCAATTTAGGTGTATAAGAAGATCTTAACGTTAAGACAGAACTCCTTAGGGTACACAAAACTGAAGTCTTTTAACTATATATTATTAATTTTTTTTTCTCTCTCAAAGAACTTGGGGACAGGAAAACAGGAAGATCAACGGAAAGAATACTCTTTTTTCACCGTCTTATATTTGTTGTCATTGTTTGTTGAATATTTTTTCACAAATTTGTGTTAAAGATTTTATGATTTTTTTTATATTATATTTCCTAAATAGGGATCAAGAGAATGTGCCGGAAAATGTGAATTATTTGTTTTATTTAATCATTTTTTATATTGTGTAAGTCTAAAAGAAAATATTTTGTTGACAAGTTTTGTAACAAAAAAAAGTGCAAATCACAAGGACATTTCTTCGAAATAAACCGTGAAAGAAATAAAAAATTTAGTGTAAATTTTGTAATTTATTGTCTGTGGAATTTTTAAATGACCTACAATGATAAAAAGGAGAATATAAAAAACACTTATATAAAATTCATGTCAATTTAAAAGCAACATGTGTAAACTGTAAGATATTGAATTTCTGCATATTGTATAAAAGGTCGCGCAAGAAAGTGAGAGCGAGAGATTAAATGTGAGCAAGACATCTTTAAATTATGTAGAAGGAAAAAAATATATATATTTAAAAGAGATGCAAACAAAAAATGAGTGTGTTGTATTTATTTCAAGTATGAGGGTGCGCAAAAAATTATCGTGTAATTTTCAACGACAGAATCTTGTAAAAAGAAATTTTAAGAAAACAAAAAAAAACCGAAAGAAATTCAACAAATTCGGAGAAAAACAGGGCTTTCGTTCCTCAATGACAGAAAAGCAAAAAAAAACGGCAAAAGATCGACAATTCGTCATAATTTTGCGTTGATTAGCTGGCAAAACTATTTGAGTGTAATAATTTTTTCGTTTGGAGTAAAAATTTGACGCAAAATCTTAATTTATCGTCACACAGTGTTTGATAAATGTTTTTAATCTTCAAGTAAAAAAATTCACAACACAACAGAGCATAAACATTTGTGGTGAAAATGTAAATGATGATGAAAGAGTGATGAGGTGAGAAATCTTTATAGAGAAAAATAATAAACACTGCAAAGGGAGATAAAATGCAAGAGAGAAGCACAAATTTTTGTATGATATGCGAGGAGACTCTTTGCGACACATAAAACTCAAGAGACGATTATGTTATTAATTTGTAGGTATTTTATTTAACTTAAGGTTAGTGCATTTCTTTCGTAGTTAATTTAATCATGTAAGAAGATCTAAAAGAAAATCACTATAGAGAATACTGAGTGTTTGTATAAAAAAACTGAATCTCTAGTAATTAAATTATATTTAAATAAAAATGAAAAAAGTGAAAATGAAAAATTATAATGAATTGCAAGATGAATATTATTTGAAAATAATATTTGTAGGGCATATTTAAAGGATGGTCGAACAAGAAAAAATCAATATACTGTAATAACTATTTATATATCTGGACATTGAAAGTGGAGAAATGGGTGGGAAAAAAATATTTCGCGAGAAGATAGTTCAATAAGTGTCCCCAAATCCAATGGATTTGCGGTTCAACGAAAAAAAAATACTTTTCTCTGACAAAAAAATGCAATAAAAAGTCTCAAAGTAAAACTATCACATGACATCCAACTCTTTGCATTCCATGTATAAAGAAAACAATTGCAAATCCAAAAAATACATATGAATAAAATTGTTTAAAACAACAAGTCTTTTGTCTTGCTCTACGCTAGAGTGACTAGAGTAGAGGGAGGGTATTTGGCGAAGCAATGAAGTCTTTTCTTCATATCGCACGTACAGGATTAAAGTGACGGCTATTACATGTAAATCCCTATCTAGATCCGCCACTTTAATCGTGGACGTGCGATATAATCTACTTTAGCTCGAGTCGTAACTTACCAAGGGGTAGATAGGTAATCAACACAGATGATTGGGATGATTGTATGTATAACGGCGTTATCACACATATGTTGCTAGCGCATTAATTACTGAGCTAGAAAATAAAATCAATTCCCAATCTAACCCTACAATGTTTTTGGAGGTGTTAAAAGAGAGCAATTAGCATTTATTTTAACGCACAGAAAGCTCGAAAAGTTTTCATGCTGTTCTCGCTGTTTTCATAACCTCACTCTTCATCGTAGATACAAAATAACGCGAATCACGATGATTTAACCGCGATAGATACTCATAAATACTTAAAAACTTATACTCTTAGACTACTTAAAAAAGATAACCATCTCTTTCACTCTCTTCTCCCAAATTCTAGCATTAAATAACACATTAACTGCTATAATTTGTATAATTTGAGATGACTATATGTTATTCAAATTGTCTAAGAGCTTTTAAATAGTTCTTAATGTTTGTCAAATTTAAATAACCTTTTTTGGGCGTCCTTTACAACTACAATATTTACAATGAAGAACGAGGTTATGATAACTGCGAGAACTGCAGAAAATATCTACAGAAACAATCAATCAGAGAATACTTTAGTATCTTAAAAGTAAAAGCTATCTGCTCTCTTCTATCGCCTACAAAAGTATTCTAAACTTAAATAAGTGATTTATGTAATTTTTTAAATACAATAATTAATGCGCTATTGACTTGCGTGTAATAACACAGTAACACTTTCAGAAATAATATGAAATCTATTAACTTGGAAATATCTTCAAAGGGCTCTAAATAAGCTCTAATGAAACTTCCAAAAGCTATTTCTTTGTTAAAAATACTTAGGTAAATTCTATTTAACCAGAATTAAGTGTAACGAGGTTTCTTTCCAAATTTCAAAGAAAAAAAAATATCGAGAAAATATTTTAATTAATTTTATAATAATTACAAATTGGTTTAACGTTCTTAACAAAATTTCCTATAACAGATCCTGAGATATTTGCTATAAAGAGAACACTTTCAAAAAATTAAAAAAAAAAACATAAGAAAGCTAATAAGACTACATTAATGATATACAAATGGGAAACAAAAACTGAAGAAAGTCTATTAATTTTTAAGATCCTTATGCACTTCATTTCTCAATGTACATCATTAACCATGAATATTTTCCCCTGAGCATGGTTTCCTAGAGCAGAATAGTTTTTCATGCATAATCCATTGGTTCTTATATTCACTAATTTCACCACACCACATGTTCTCCAACATAACAGAAGTGGTGAAAAGCTCAATGGTAAGTAAAATTCTCCTAAACTTTCAGTGTCTCAGCTAAAGTTTGTTGTCTCAACTCCTTGTAGACTTTCTCCCACCACGTAAAGCTCATTCAATTTCTTTCCCTATCGCACTTCTTTTATCCAATTGTGGTGAAATTCCTCAATAAATTCCCCCCAGAGTCCCTGAAAGTATGCAATTTTGTCACAAGGGTGAATTTCAAAAGAATTAGCGTTTCTCCAACCCATCCCCACCCAATTTTAGGGGGTTGTGCGGTTTTGAGCGGAAGCTTTCAGCAAATTAAGGCCTCAACCCAAGCCCACCCACTGGGTGGGCTTTCTATGAGCTTTCCCCGGCCTCGGCGAGGGTAAAAGTTGCCAAAAAGCCCCCGGGAGAGCGTAAGTGCGCGGGGGGAGCCCAGATACACCCTTTTTGCTTCGACAGAGGGGTGCTGACAGTGTAGCTTAGCTGGTCGATGCTGTAAAGGACATTTTAGACCATTATCATGCGCACTGAGTGACCTATACCACCTTCCACAGGGAGAATGATAATCTCTGTATGGTAACACCTGAAAGCTGCTGATGACGAGGACAGTTTTTGGGGCTCACCATCTGGTTGTGGTTAACATATTGGGGGGAGTTGGTGAGATAGATGTACTTGCCACCTATTTCACGGACAGGTGGCAAAAGGTGGGGTGGCGAGAATTACTTGAGAAAACATCCCGTTGCTGCGCCGCGCCAAAATCCAAATTTCCAGCATTAACAGCAAGGGGAGCTTCAGCGATGGAAGAGACTATGAACGATATCAGGGCGTCTTTAGTATACTCGGTGTGTAGTTTGCGTTGTGTGTAGTTTCAGTTGAAATCTTGCCACCTAACCAAAAGCACACACTCGACAGTGGCTCGAGCATCAACGCTGCAAGAAGTTGAGACACTTGGCCTGAGATGAGGGGGCCCTCCTTGGAGTGGGCGCCTCTGAATCCTGGAAGCTTCCCCCATAGAAAATCATCTCAAAGTGATAGTGATTTTTTTCCTGCTGATCCATGAAGACACCTGGAAGACATTCTGGAGAGAAATCCCAAGGAAAGAGTGAGCAAGTAAGTGGATATAAATTTTATCCTAATAAATCTCCCCTGGCCAAAAACCACCCCTCGCAACATGCCACTGTGTGCCCATTAAGTCCTGGCGCTCTTAGAGAATGTGTACAACCCCTTAGCATCTCTACCCACCCCCCGCATTGTGAGTTGATCAATCACAAATCCCTTTCATCATCGTTCGAGGGAAAGTGGGATTGGGTGGCCGCCACGGTGAATTTTGCCACCTCAGGGCCATTTGCCAGGAGCCGAAGGCAACCCTCTCTCGAGGGGTGAACCTCAACCACCCCATGGCTGGTGCTCTCTCTCGCACGCATTTCGCGCTTCGAAACCCGTTTTGCTTGCGGAGCGCATGACCGGAATTTCATTCCCATATGAAATCATCTTATGGACGGTTTTTTTTTTCGTTCGCGCCTTCTCACTCGCTGGATGGGTGTGTGTGTGAGCAAGAGTGGGACGGCGCTAGGGGAGAGGCACAAGAGAGCGCTTGACACTCTTGGGCCCACTTTCATGGCCGCACCCTGTACGCGCGATGTCGTCTCAGCCCGTGTGCTGTCGATATCGCTGTTTTTCACGCGAAATATTCACTTCCGACACCCTTAAAGTCACCCATCGCGAAGGAGTCGCAGTGAAATCGCTTCTAAAGGCAGTTTAAATCGGTTCCAGTGCGTGATAAGTGGTTGGAAAAAGGTTTTTGGTGACGAGAAGATTAGGCATCGCGCGGAAATCGCGAGGCATCGGCAGGAAATCGCTATGAAAGTTTTTGGAAAGTTTAAAAAAAATCATAGAAAAGCAGAAAAGATATTTGCAGTTAAGAAGTAAGAAATTTAAAAAAATATTATTTTAAGATTTGACCCCTGATTTAAGGTTTTCAAAATGCAATTCTATTGCAAATCGCGTTAAATCGCTATTTTTATCTTACCAAAAAGTTTTACACGTTTCAAATTATTAGAAAATTTGGTTGTATTTTTAATTTATTAATAAAACAAAAAACTGTTTATTTTTTATTTTTTTCATTTTTATTTTAAAAATTTTGTTAAAATTTGCCGATTTAACATCAAAATTGCTATAATTTCGTATAAAATTATTTCAAAAAATTTATTTTTGCACTAAATTAGTGTTGCCATATCAAAATCGTATCGCATCGCATCGCGACCTTATGTTTGAAACGACATCAAAACCTTCTTAAAGTCACACGAAGAGACCATTTCCGGGGATTTTATGTGTGTTTCGTGCCTGAGATATGAGAAATGGCATTAATATTGAGCCTTCCTGGTTGAGGATTTTCTTATGTCGTTGCACAAAAGTGACCCACAATGTCGAGATTGTGCGTTTGGGTCCAATTGGATGCTCAAATTGACTTCCGCTGCCTGAAAATGTGGGTCTATTTGTGATGTGTTGCCCACTCCTCGCGATATTCCACACACACAATTAATTCCATAAATTTCCCAGCCATCTTCTGCAGGCCCAGAATCATCTTCATCTTTTTTTCTGGGTTGTGACTTGAAGAAAAGCAGTTCAATGAAATACCATCGCATTTAATATTCACTTCTTTCTGCCTTTTTTCCACCCAAAAATTCCATCAAATTTTATAATGTTGGCTACGGTGTTTTGTGGAAATCACGATTTTTGACGACCACGAAGCCAATGAGAGACCTCCGTGAGATGAAAAAAAGAAGAAAAAAGTTATGAGCCAGAGAAATGTGAAGAAAAGGCACCAAATTAGAGTGTCTTTGGTGAATAATTTGCCCATTAAATTCCGTATTTTTTTTTTTCATCTGAAATTAATGCAAATTGCTCTTAATTGATATCCAGAGCGAGAGAGAGAATGTCCAGAAGAGCAATTTCCACTTTTCTCGCCCTGGATTTTCCATTAGGGGAGAGTAGGGCAGCTGCGCACCCTTCACTTAATAAACTGGGATTGGGATACAAGGTTACTAAACAGAATATCTAGATTCATAGATGCGAGTTACGTATTTTTATTTAAAATATTATATTTACATTTGACCCTTGAATTGCGGTTTTCAAAAAGAAATCATGTCGATTTTAAAAATTTTAATCGTAAATTAAAACATGAATTTTGGGGATATGTAAAATATTTTAAAAGACAGCTTGAAACCATTTAACAAGATTAAATAATGAATACATAATTACCAAAAAAACATAATGTATCCTAAGTTTTATGTCCATATATGCCCCACTCTCCCCTATACCTTTATATTCCTCTGCAAAAAGCAATTTTAAGAGTCTAAAGTGGGTGGGAGGGTGAAAATTTTTCACCATTATAGGGCGAGTGAATTGAAATGTTTAGAAGAGAAAATCACCCAGAACAGGCGAGATTGCATGCAAAGTTGAGCTTGTAGTGTTTTTTTTTCTTTCATCATCTCCTCTCACACCATTTAATCGCACTTATTGAGTTCTTGTTGCACTTTGTGAGCCATGTAGATGAAATTGACGCGCGAAAAATGCATCGGGGCAGCAAATTTACCAAGGCACACACCAAAACACGGTTAGAAAAAAAGCATGTTTGTTCGAGGAGAGGTTTTAATATGTGTAACATGGAAAAATCTGCCCCGTTACTGCAAACACATCAAGAGAGGAGGTCGAATGAAGAAGAAGTGGAGAAAAACAAGGGGCACAGGTGAGCTCTGCAAAAAAAAATACCTTAAGAGGAGCGCAAAAGTAGGTGCACACGAGACGAGCACATGATTATTGATATAATTGCCTCGCAAGTACATTCTTGTAAATTGTAATTAAATATAAAAATAATTTTGAGCTTGACTGCGCACTCGTGAAAATTTCCATAAAAAAACACGCGGTGAAAATGCCCTCCCGCTCAACCCCTTAAAGAGCTGGTCAAGAAGAACCATAACACTGCAACAAAACATGAGGCCTCTTCGCGCTCAATTGAAACGCGGACCTTCCGTGCATTCGCCGCATTTTTGTTCCACCTTTTGCAGAAGTGAAAGAAAAGTGTATTAATATGTAGTGGAGAGGAAAAAAAACGCGCCACTGGAGGTGCCCTTCTTGGGCGTCGACACGCAACACGAGAAAAATCCATCCCGAAAGTGGGTGGCCCACCAAGTGAATTAACCCTCACGCGGCGGTGACACAGAAAAACACGCAAATCGCGCCGTGACATCGTGCAAGGAAAATCAATGCGAAATAACTGTCACACGAAAGAGCACTTAAACACCCCGCCAGGGCCGGAATCAGGGAAGAATTATTAAAAAAAATTATTCGTAAAAATTCAGCAACATCAACACAAAAAATACATAGATTTTATTGCCGTTTTAATCAAACTTATAATTGCAAAATGTTTTCGTTTTAAGACCTTTTAAGTAGAAATTAAAATTCTTTGGGTTTATCATCCAGAAGTAATAGCTAAGAATTTGAAAACATTTTAAAACGAAATTCATAAATAATTTATGTTTAAAAATCCATTTTCTCTTTGTCTTCCGGTCACATTTCAAATATCTGTCAAATAAAACTATGTGTATGTGAGAGATTTTTAGGTTTCACGGTCATAAAATAGCATTGTGATTATTTAAGTGTTAACTGAGAATACTGATTTTAAAGCGGACTTTTTCATAGGCGTAATATGTTAGCAAAGGTAATTTAATAAACGAGAAACCTACAAACTTTTCTTCTTTTTAAAACGTCTTTGTTTCATTTTTTATTTTATGAAACTTTCTTAAAAAAAAACTTTAGAAGTCATTCTTGAAGTACTTCAAGATAGCATAAGCTTCTGAAATTTATTCAAACAATTAACATAAAGGTGCTGTCAAACGCCAACAGTTCAGTCAACAATTTCTTACTGTTGAAAAACTATTTAATGGCATTTTCCAGTGGAAAATCATCAAATTTCCACTCATATCTTGTCTGTTTTTCATTATTGAAGACTCTGTAAAAGGAATTTTCCGGAAAAACTCAATATTAGTGCAGTAAATTAAACAGAAGTACTTAAATGGAAGTTTAAGTACTTAAAATAAGTAATCGCCTGATTCGGTTAAACTGCATTTTCCGCACTAATATTGAGTTTTTCCGGAAAATTCCTTATACAGATTCTTCAGTAATAAAAAAAACAGACAAGATATGAGTGGAAATTTGATGATTTTCCACAGGAAAACGCCATTAAATAGCTTTTACCCGTAAGAAATTGTTGACTGAATTGTTGTTGTCTGACAGCACCATAACAAATTAGCTTCAAATATTTGTTCAAAATATTTTTTTAAATGAAATATAAACCTTATTCTTACCCCAAGTTTAAGTTTTTAGGTTAAGCTTCAGATTAGCCTTAAGTTTTAAGTTTGCCATAAGCTTTAACCTAAACTTAAGATCTGAAATAGCCTTAAGTATTAAGCTAGCATTAAGCTTAAAACTGGCTTTAAACTTTAGGTTAGTCTTAACCTTTGGCCTTTTAACTATAAGCCGGCGTTCGGTTTAGTGTAGCCTTAATAAAGTATCGAATTTTTTTCGCTCAATTTTTGAACCAAACATATCATTAATTGTGATTCTCTTTTTGGAATTTTACATAAATGAATTTCCTAGTTGTAAACCCCACGTCAAAGTGTTGAAATTTTGCAAACCACTATAAATTTATTCAACATAGCTGTAATAGAAAATTGAAATTCTTTTTTTTTTCAACGCAAATTATTGTCATAATTCATTTAGTCCAAAACGCTCTCCCATAGCTCTTTGTTAGCCCGAACATATTTTTTATGGAATTAAATTTATAACTCTGGGATTTTTATAAATATTAATTGAGTCTGGAATAACTGTCCAAATTGGTATGAATAATGCGAAAGCCCCAAAATTATTGCACTGTCGAAAGCGTTACTGTTTAACCCGAAAACTTATTTATGGGGGTCTAGTTATGAATATTTGTGTGAAATCAAGGGAAAAGTGCTCTAATGCTGAGAAGAAAATCCAACATATTCTTTTTTTATGTTCATTGGACGACAATTTGTAATTCGTTGCCATAAAATAAAACCATAAAAGTAAACGAGAGACATTTTAACGAGGATGCCACAACACTAGGTAAGGGAACTGTAAAATGAAGACATCACCTTTTGGGAAATTTTCTGAAGAAGAAGTAGTTCATTTTTTTATAAATTGAACAGAATTTTTTTATGTTATGTGTGTGTGTTTCGCCTATAAAACTATTTCGTGTTCCTCGCCTTATAATTACTGCAATAAATATTGATCAAATATTGAAGCAAGAAGTAGGCAAGTCAGTAAAAATTCCATGAGATATTTGTCGAAAATTTTCAGCATGTTGTTTGAGTTAATTTTTAGAGCGAAATGCGAAAAAGAGCGGTGCAGCCTAAGTAAATTATCATAATCGATAGATCACGCGTGACGATGGAGCCGTATGTGTGTGAACGTGGCATAAGAAGAAGGTCATCAAGGCCACAAATACTTCTTAGCTTATAGAGACTCTCACACAAGTATTTCTGATGAAGGAGGAAAAATGGGTTTCCAATTGAAAAAATAAATATAACACCTTCGATTTTACTCTCTGTACATCTTCATAGTCACTCCTCACATCACGGTACATCTGCTAAATTGTGTTCAAACAGAGTATGAAGTTGGGGAATGGAGAAAACACGAAAGAAGAAAAAAATTAGTGTCAATACTCCAATGGAGCATCTTCTCCCCCGAAAAAACACTCGATAATTGCGCCAGAAAGATGAAATATCCGAGAAAGAGAGAGAATATCGATTTTCTCATGGTGGTTGTTGGGTTTGTAAATTTTTCATAAAATATGCCACCGAGTTTTCATTAATAATTTTCTCATCATTAATATTTATTTCTCAACCAATTTTCTCCCCTTCGGCGTGCAAACAGCTTTCCCAAGGCTCCCTCGGTCGCCTTCATTTAAACATCTCATTTTCCATGGAAAAAGGGGGATCGTCAAGGCTCGTACAATCACAGATGTTCGCCTCTTTTCGCCTAACCCCCCCTCCCCCACCCAGAAAAGGGTGGAGATTTCAATCTTGCAAAATAGGGCAAAAATCGACGAGGGTTGAAATTCAATCGTAAATTAGAATTTTTGTCTCTATGAACGCTCTGGAAAAACCAACTCTCGCTCCGAAATGGTGTGCCATTTTCCTCAAACTGCTAAATCAACCCTTTTCTTGTTCTTTCCGCATCGGAGAAAAAAACTACCATTCGCATGAATGACCACTCTTTGCCCATATATAGGAAATGGTTTGTTTGGGGGGGGGGGGGTTTGGGGCGACAGCACAATCGGAGCGCCCCCGTTCAAAGTGGCTCACTTCATTTTACGATCTTGTACCACAGAGAGATAAAGTTGAAGCTTATGCTAAAGCTCTAATCATGTATCCCAAGTCGAGCTTTATTGCTGGAGAGAGACTCCTCTTACAGCTTTCTTTCTCCCACCCACTCGACATCATATCAATTCCACAAATTTATTCATCTGTCATTCCGGATGGATCCAATGGAAATTTTTTTCTCGCTGAAATTTATTTTACTTTTCATCCTTATCAGCAGCAAATGTGCTCTTTTCAGTCACTCTTCTCGGTATTGATTGGCTTGAGGGGGAATTTATTACGCGTAGATAAATGTTTATTTTGTATCTTTTATTTTTTGTATTATATTTTTTTTATAAATTTTATAAATTTCGTTTTTCTTAATAGTTAATAATAACATTTTTAAAGTTTTAACTAGAAAGTTTGAAAGTTTTGAGATTTTAAGAGAGGGGGAACAGATTGCCCTATGTAAGGATTTACGGAAACCTCCATAGTTAACGATCTTGTTAACCAATTTTGATCAAATTAAAAGCATTATATAGATTAGAAAATTTCCTAAAAGACTGTTAAAAGGAAGTTGAGCGCTTAAGAGAAAGAAACACCAATCCAAATTCGGGAAGAAATAAAACAAATAGAAAAAGTCCAGTGAACTCAAACTTATTAGGTTACACCACAAATATTTTTCTACTCCTACCTTATACCGAGTAATTAAATCTTGAAAAATCTTCTGTCGAATCATCTTTCCTTCCTCAGCAAAAATCCCCGTCGATAGGAGGAAAAGAATTTCTTAATATGTCTTGGTCGCGCTGATTTTTTGCCCAGTCGAAGGCCGATGGATAAATTTCATCGAATCTGCCAGAAACAGACGAAAATCGACAGAGACGAACCCAGAAAAAAAACTTGAGTCCCAAAATCAATTCCACAATTATGGCGCAAGATCTCATCTCTCTCTCTCTCCTCTATCAAAGTGAAATACACTCTCGAACCACCATCATTGTCTTGTGGATTTGTGAGCTCGAATATGAGGCTTTCAATTCCCCTCGGGCTTATTGCGAAGGCACACCATTCTCTCCCCTCCTGCCATTCCCACTTCAGCCCCGGCCAATTTTCTAGGGAATTTAGAAGAGGATGTGCGCTCTCACCCATTTTCCCTTAAACATATCCCCAGAGTTGATGCGAAAGAGGCCTCCGGAGATTATGGGAAGGGGGATTGCATTTGAATTAAATGGCCTCTTTCACGCATACACACAAATTGCAGATGATGTCGACTCTCTGCCATATTTTTACGTCTATCGATCTATACAATTCCTAAACACTCTGGCTGTTTTTTTCCCTCCACCTTCGGGACGGCCGTTCATCCATCGAGTGAAAATAGAGAAGATGAACAAAAGGCTGAAACCTGAAATCTCGCCAGAAATTCTTCTGGTCCTCCCATGAATCAGAGTAAATCACATGAAATTCCTCAGTAATCTTGGAAGATGAAGTTTCCACTTTTAAGAGAATTTAAGACGATTCAACTTTTCACGAAGGAGAAAGGCACCATCCGGACACTTTAATTGACTTTCCGTGTGAGTTTTCTAACAAGTTATTGATTAAAGTTTTCAAGAATGGTCCCTAACGAGTTTCTGGGTGATTTTATGGACGGAATTTTTTTTAAAGACTCTTGACTGGAAAGTTTTTTAACGTTTATCTGAAAAGAGATGAGATTTTAAGAAAGGGGGTATGTATAGGTTTACGAAAACCTCCATAACTAAGGTTCTTCTTAAGCGATTGAGATGAAATTAAAAGCATTAAAAAGGGTAGAAAATTTCCTAAAACACTGTTAAAATGAAGTTGGGCGCTTAAGAGAAAGTAATCCTGTTTCAAATTCGGGAAAAACTAAAAACTATCACCCAAGTTTCAAATCGATTTTGATTAAACTATTAGCATTTGTAAGGTACCGTTAGAAATAAACTTTAACGCGTGAAAAAGACAAATTGGGAAACTGAATATGTTTATAATCTTGTCTCTAAAATCTTCAACTCTTCTCGTCAAATTTACCATAAATTCACTGAGAGAGATTTGGTGACAAAAATTAATTGGATACACGTGAAAAGTTGCCGGATATATATGGCAAATCTCATGGCATAATCCTCTTGAGATTTTGCCTAAAGAGGGTAGATAATCCACTACCATAAATCTGAAGGAGTCTAAAGCCCCTACTGCGAGCCCTGACGCCACTCGAGCATTGTCACTTTGAATGGCAAAAAGGTGTTTTGAGTCACAAGTATAAAAGGGATTGAAATTTTGGCAATTTCCCCTTTTGGAAATCCCCTTAAAGAGCCCCCCATTCAATCGAATTTAATTGAATGAAGGAGCTCAATGGCGGAAGTTTAATTGGATGGTGGCAAAATCCGATGGAAACTGGATGCCTAAGTCATTCATCTCGCAATTAGCAATTGAAGAGGCCGAATGTATGCCAATCTCCTAAGCATATTTCTTGCTTCTTCTCCTTTGCAGTTTCTTTCGTTCGCTCAGCTGATCTGCCCCGCGCCACCCCACCTGGACACACGTCTCATGATGGGTTCACCTGAAGCCACGAGAGAGCTTGGAGTGACGCGGCAGAAATCCGCCTCTGTCGTCCAACTGACCGCTAATTGTGTCAACTGCCAATGGAGTCTTGCACCCAGCAACAAGCCATGAATGGGATGATGAGCTGGACCGAGTCAATTTGGGAGACACTATTTGTCTGATTCTTTCACCAACATCATTTATATCCATGCGTTCGCGCGGCCACCAGAGAAATTGATAAGTATTTCTTCAGCTGTGGAGGAAAAAAAGTAAAAAAAATAGAAACCCATTCCTCGCTCTCGCTCGTAAATTCCCAACCAAAAAAAGAGAAAAAAAACGGCAGGGAGGAAAAATGTAGCGCCATTAATTGAATATCATTTGAAATGTAAATTTTTTGGTGAATTTCAAATTTGATGGCACTTTTCCACGAGAGAGGCCTCACTCTATTTTTAGAGATAATCTCCTAAATTAGCTCCAAATTTATCTCAATAGAGAATTCAAATCTCTCTCCACTTTGAATTAATGAGATTTCAGTGGCAACATAATTTCTCAACCAAAACTTGTCATACCAATATTTAAGCTACTCTCTTTCCGCTGACATTTTCATCCACACTCGAGGGGAAATTCAATTGTGCCAGGATATGGTGAGAAAAGGACAAGGGGGAGGCTTTCACCCTAAGTAGTGTACCTCGTTAGGGTGACGAGAGTTTTAAATTGAAGCGCCGAAAAGAGACAAAAGGCCTTAGGATTTTATCAAGAAACTAAAAATAATAATAGACAATAAATTTGATATTCATTTTATTATTATTTCCAGACTTTTCTAGGTTATCTAACCTATAATTTCCTTAAAATTCCAAAAATTCAAGCTGTTCTTAAAGTTTAATCTATGAAACAATCCATAATACTTCCGGACCCTTCTGGACCCACCAATATTTTTCCCAATTTTCGTTAAATTTAAACCCCCCTCTCTAAGATGTGGTGTACATCTTGATTTACCACTCGCCGTCACCTTGGCAAAAAGTCATCTTTCAGCAAATCGAAGCTTCTGGAAGCTCTTTCACCCGGGCGGGCGGTGGTGAAAGACGAGGTCGTCGGGGAGGGAAAATATTGACAAACCACCCTCCCAGAGTTGCGCCATCATCCCCTGAGCACATTTAGCTTCCAGCACACGCCAAAGAGCTGAAGCAAAGAAAAAATAGCTGAGAAAATCTCTTGTACAACTTTTTTTCTGCTCCCATATCTAATCTTTGTTCTTTTCTCGAGGAATCTTTATGGTTTCTCTCATTTTTTTTCATGGCGTTAGCGCAAAAAAAATAATAAATATCTTGTTGCTATGGGGATGAAATTTCAGCATCCTTGACTCTGGGGGCGGCGGCGCGGGGGGTGGCTTCCGAGGGGCTTGAAATTTGACGGAAAATCTGCGGTGAGTCAAATGTTCGGGAAATGGGTGTCATTTAACAGTAGCTAAAATGGTTTTTCTACTCCTCACTCATTTTTCTACATAACATATAAATTACATCGGAGAGACACGACAGATGTTCGAGACATTAAAAACCCCCAAGTATTTCTTTATGACCATGGATTTTTGTCCTCTCTTACTGAGAACTTTATTCAGGTACATCGGGGACAGTGTGTAAATTTTTTCTTCAGCCTTCGACCTCACTATCTCTTCGGGGCTACCCCGAAATGAATTTTATGAGGCATACAATTAAATTTATTGTCCAAATGGCAAACAGGCCTAAGTCTAAACACCCTGAAAATTCAAACGTTTTCAATGCGACGCAGAGAAATTTCACATGTTTGGGAAAGAATTAACCGTTTTTCAAGCGAGAAGGGGGATAACTTTCTAAAAACTTCCCTCCACCTATTTTTTTTCCTCAACCCTCAGCTTCAGCATAAATTTCTTCTCACACACACACAGACATAATCGAAGAAAATGGTGCTGAGGGTGTCACCAAAGAGGGAGAGAATTTCGTGGTGGGTAAAGAAATTCAAAGAGAGTGAGAGAGAGTGGAGATTTTTCATGAGTCGTTTGAGATAAATTTGGCAGAAATGATAAAGTTTTTAGCGAGCAGAGCCCGCTTTTTTCCTGACTCACATCAAACATCTGCGCTAATTATTCCACCCTTCGCCCAAGTCGCCCCCGAGGGCAATCCCTGAGACGAGCGAGAGAGCTTCCCTCCCATTCCTCAATCTTGTAGATTATCGTCGAGTCATGCTCTACATCTACCCTGTAGATCCGAATTTGTTTGAAATTTCGCGACAAATTCGGTTCTAGAGAGGTTTGTGTGGTGCATATGAAGCAACGAATTGGAACCCCCGAAGGCGCGGCACTTGGTGATTTCGGCGAAATCTACAAGACGAACAAACAGTATAATGTAAAAAAAATCTCATGGAAAAACACTTAATCCCTCACACTGAAAATCCAATGGCAATCATGTCCCGCACCCCACAATAAATTGATTCGGGCGGATTTCCGCGCGGAAGACCCACCCAGCCTCACTCCCATCCCACCCACGGGGTAAATTTATGCCCCAGTGAGTTCAGGAGGCACCCAGAGGAGAACACACACTAAGTGCTTTCCGCCCCAAACTCAGCTTCTGGCTGGGAACTTGTGCATTTGCGACGGGGTAGCTTCAAAGGGCGAATAAGTAGCTCTTTAGACGTTGAGATTCAAAAATCAGACATAAAATACCTTTAATCTGTGATAGAAGTCTATTATATAGCAAGGTTGTAAACCTATTCTTGTCTAAAGAAGTATTTAAGAATACTTAAAGATCATAAAATTTTTAAAAAAAGATTTTTAAATCTGGGAATTTACAAATAGGACTTGAAATGTTTTAGACTAAGGCCCTTTACACACATGGGGTTTTACCGAGAGAAGGTTTAGCCAGTTTAGAGCCAAAGACAGGTCGTACGTACTATAAATGCTGCTTAGCGTTTAGAAAACAGCAATTTTTGATTATTGTCGCACTAAAATTGTCATTGATTGAACTGTCTTCGGCTCTAAACTGGCTAAACCTTCTCTCGGTTAAACCCATGTGTGTAAATGGCCTAAGACGTAAAATCGTAAACAAAAAACTTAAAAAAGACTGGATATATCAAGGGATATATTAGCAAAGTTAGAAACTTACTTAACATTCGTCTAATCTTGCAGTGAAGTCTTCAAGTAAATCTCTAAAAGCTTATAAGTTTATTTTATGTTTCAAAAAACATTTAAAGAACTGCTACACATCTTAGAAGAAAAATAGCTCTGATAAGTTTAACCAGTTTAACAGAATTGTCGTCAAAAACCATAAAATCTTCTTTTATAAATCTATTTAATTTTATTCCCAACCTCAATATGTTGAACAAAAAACTCAATGAGGTCATTTAAATCATTTTTAGATTGAGATTAATCTTAATTTTTGTCGATTCAAACGGCAAATCTAATCCCGATTGCTGGATGGATTGGATTGGATTCAATCTGTCCCAATTGCCCCAAAAAATTTCGGAGTGTGCGAGAAGGAATTCAGAGAAGCGTTTGATGCTTAATCTAACCTCATTTTATGCTTATTTTGGTAGCAAATTTTGCGAATCAAGTTTCTAACCTCAAAAAATGTCTTCCCGCCAAAATTTCAATTCATTATCTACGCAGATTTGTAAAACGACGGGATTAGATTCAGATTTTAGGACAATCCAGTCTTAATCTAATGCAGCGATGAAAATGGCATCAATTAAATAAATACAATGATCTTGAAAAAATTGCCATATCCTTTGTTCGAATAAGCAAAGTCGCAAACCTACTCCTATCTAACCTGATCTTTAAACTTAATCAAGAATCGTATAATCCAGTAAAAATCTTATCATTTGGCTTCATTTCCTTAAGAGTGAGCTAAAAATACTCTAATACAGAGACTTTGCAAGATTCCTAAATCTCTAAATAAGAAAATTTCATTAGCGTGAATTAGTAAAGTTGCAAACCTACCCAAAAATCCCATTATGAACTCCCAAAAAAGGTCTAATTTCTTACTTATCCACCCCTTGAGAGACCTCCAATAATTATCCACCCTCCCTGGCAGTCCCGACCGCCTGTCCTCAACCCCAGTGTGTGTTTTAGTTTATTCTCCGTGGAGAGGAAAATGCATGAAAATTGTAGAACAGGAACACTGGGTGGAAAACAGCATCCAGGGAGGGTGGCGAGGTCGTTCGGGCCCCGGATCCGACAGTGGGTGGCACCCAGTCCTCGCAAGACAACACTCCTCAAATGGACGCGATGCTGACATGCGTACTTCGACACTCTCACCAAGGATTTCTCTCTCACTCCGGGGCCGTAATTATTGAAGTGATGATTTATATGCAAATGCGCAAAATGGTATTCACACCACTCACATTTTAATCTTTTTTTCTACTGCTCCCTCTGAGCTATTCAATTTTCTCAGGGAGAAATTTATAACGTGGAGAAAATTTAGGAGAAAAATTTTGTTGAAATTTTTTTCGTGAAATATATATCTTTGATAAAGGAAAATTTGTCTTTTACTTGGATAAAATCAAAAATCTTCCATCGAAGGCGTTTTAGGGGAGTTATTTCTCGTCTAAACTAAAGCCGAGTTGGTTTTAAATGATAATCTTAGCCGAGACACAAACCATCGTTAGACGAGCTGAATAATTTCCACATGAAGTCGATGTTAAAGTATCTATTCTTTTAGTCAATAGAGGGCGCATTCATCATTAGAGAGACCTGTCTTAGCCGAGACACCTTAGCACAGTAGAAGCCCTATTAACCCATCTTCGCGCCATTCAACATCCAAATTCTCTTCGATTTCAGGCACAATCAATTGGAAACAGTCAATTAATGTGAAATTAGTCGGAATGATGATCATGTGAGTTGAAAAAGCTGGGTGTTTGAGATGTGGAGTGGGTATGAAAATCAATAATTAAAATATCGCAATCAAAAATTCGCCCAAAATGCTTACTGTGGCGATGATTAATGATGTACTGCCGGCTGTAAGTTTCACATCGTTGCCGAAAATAAAATGGAAATGGGGGAGAGAGAAGCGTCTTCTCTCTGGCACGCATTTTCACTCACAGAAAATTATTCCTTTTTCGGGCGTTACGCACTGTTCACTTGCCTATTTTCTTTTGCTTTTAGGAGTTTATGGGAGAATTATCAAAAAAAAGGAAATGAAAGAAAGAAAAAATATTTGCTTTTCCCGACAATTTTCACAATGCTTTCCGCCAGAGATCCTCAATCACTGGCGGTGCATTTTGAACATGATGAGGGTCGATCCTATTCCCTCTGGCATAATTCAAGAGGGATGATGTAGATGAAAAAAAAGAAAGGGAGGAGTTGGAGAAAAAATGGCCGGTCCTGGGTAATTTTAGGAGAGGAATTTAATCAATTTCGAAAGAGTGGTTTAAGGAGAGAAAAAAAAACATATCCAAGGAGAAGGATGCAGAAAAAAGACGTGCTTTCACCTTTGAAAAATGAGAAATGCCAATTGATGCTGAGACGCATCCCGGAGGACAAAGAACCAAGTGAAAAAAGGACATCTTTTTTGACAAAAGGAAAGTGTACATTCAGTCGAAATTAAATTAATGGTTTTTTCTTAAGTCGAGCACCCCTTTTTTTGCCGAAGAAACTTGGATGGAAGAAAGAAATTTCTCGTTGCACTAAAGTGGACTTGAAAGAGGAAAATTTGGAATTTTGTTAGGGGAGAGAAAATGTTATTTTTCCAGGGCTCAACCTCTGAATTTTCTTTGGGGGTGAAAATTCTCATCAAACTTTTATTCACGTCCTCATTTCAGCTTCAATTTAAAATTTTATCCAACTTTGACGAGTCTATCCCAAGGTTTATTTTTGGAGAAAAGAAATTCAGAGAACGCTCTTTAGGGGTAGGAATACCTATCTGAAAAATACTAAACAAATTTAAGGAAATACGGAAAATCATTCAAAGTATAAATACATACTTTAAAATTTTGAGATAATTTTTATGAGGAGTATAATTTATATGTTTTAATTCTAAGAGATGACTCATGTCGGGTTTCGCGAATCTTGTGATGGCTTTCTCGGAATTCGCTGATTCATGGTTTCTCGGGTTCTATGAAAATTTCGGAAAAATAGAGTAAAACACTTTAATTGTGTTCAAACACTTTAAGCGCGTTCAAACGCTTTAAGCGCGTTCAAACGCTTTAAGCGCGTTCAAACGCTTTAAACGCGTTCAAACGCTTTAAACGCGTTCAAACGCTTTAAGCGCGTTCAAACGCTTTAAGCGCGTTCAAACGCTTTAAACGCATTCAAACGATTTAAACGCATTCAAACGCTTTAAGCGCGTTCAAACGCTTTAAGCGCGTTCAAACGCTTTAAGCGCGTTCAAACGCTTTAAACGCGTTCAAACGATTTAAGCGCGTTCAAACGCTTTAAACGCGTTCAAACGCTTTGAGCGCGTTCAAACGCTTTAAACGCGTTCAAACGCTTTAAGCGCGTTCAAACGCTTTAAGCGCGTTCATATACGCTTTAAACGCGTTCAAACGCTTTAAGCGCGTTCAAACGCTTTAAGTTGCAAAAAAAATATTTTCCAAATTTCTTCAAAAGTTCTGCGAAAGATTATCAATAAATTTGGCTCTCTAGATTAAAAATAAATAAATAAATAATACAGGAATACCTTTTAAACTCTCTTTTAATCAGTTTTAATGCACAATAAATCTCTCAAACTGCATCCTATTATACACTCAATTTGTTCTTTCATCATTACCGCAAATATTTTGTCACACCCCTTGAAAAAAATAGAAATACCCAAAAATTGTCTAAATATGATTGATCATTTGAATGCTTTAAGCTACTGTGCAAAAATATGCGATCCCTGACAATTAACTCCGATCCACCCCCTAAAAGTCCTCAAAATCGTCACAAAGAACTTCCAAAAAGGGTTCCTAAATATTGTGAAAGATGCAAAATTGATGAGGACCCGCCATTTAAATGAGCCACATAATTTCATATGGTGATCAATCTCCCTATATAGCATTTTCTTATTGTTAGGCCTCCGGGCACTGGATTGGGTTGAGTTTTAGGCTTCACGGTGGCCTCCCTTATCGCCTGGCCGTGACGTGTGTCAACGTTTTGGATGAGCCTCGAGTGAACTAATTGGACTAACGAAAGGATTGTCTCGAACATACACAAGTGTCTAATTAAGAAGTCTCCCTTTGAAGTAATTTTAAAGCCCAAAGGGTTTATCAATCTCAAAGAAATAATGTATTAAAGATTTCCTAAATGGTTTCTATGGGTAATATTTCATTTTTCGGCGCATTTATCTAATTAAAGACCATTCGAGCGAGCCATTTCAGGGCTGTCCATAAATTTTAGGGTTGATAAACCCTCATTGAAATCTCACTCTTTGTCTTGAGCTACTGTTTGATGGCAAATGTGTCAATTTGGGAGATCTTTTCACCTCCCAACCATCCCAAGAGCTCGCAGCATCGCAAAGCCCACAAAAGGGGGAATCTCTTTTTTGGTGTGTTGGATATTTTCCTCCATTTCTGTGGGGGGAAGAATCATTTGTATCTGTCAACATTTAGGCACATAACACTGACACACAGACATCCTCTCCAACTTTTCTCCAACTGAACTTGTCGGAGCGCGGAAGTTTATATATGGGCCCAACTCCTTGCGGATGTCAACTCGATTGGCACTTTTGGCATTGAAAACAACTTCCATGGAAAACGAGTTGGAGCGAGGTAGATTTTCCCGGCTTAAGGAGGGATGCGGGAGGCATTTGGAATAAAAATGTGAAAATGGCAAAATAAGTAAGTTTTCATGCGGGGAGGTTTTTTTTCGCCTATATGAAGGGAAAGATATCTTATAGAATCCCAGGGAAATCCCCCGTGAAGCCCGATGAATTCTTCGTGGATGTATTTAGAGAGGAAATGTGTGACGACGATAAATCTCTTTTGGAGGATGTAGATTTCGCCAGTAAAGTATCATGGCATGATTACTTGCATATAATCTTGTTATTGTTCATTCTTCAGCCTCTCCAGCTGGTCACAAAGAACTCACCGGCCACACGGAGGCGTTTCTCCAGGCCCAGAAGTCAAAGGATTAAGCCATGTAAGAAGTTTTGCCGCCAAACACTCGAGCAACTCCTCTTGAATGTCGAGAAAATCCACCCCATATACATATATATAAGATTTTGAGAATCCTGCCTGATAAAAATTGCTTTTCTCTACCCCAGCAAATCTAATTACTTTGGAAGGTGTTTGAATGACGTTCTTCTGTTCATGTGAAAATCAGTGAAATCATCAATCATGTGTCACGAAATGTGGTATATGCGTGTCTCTATTTTAATATACCACCACCATACACTAAAATTTATACACAGAGCATATAAAAATTTTTCTCTTCTATATAAAAATGCCAAGAGAATCAAGTCGAAGCACCGGTAAAAGAGGCATAGAGAAATCCCAAAGAACCGCCATCGCGCAAGGAGGCAAGAAAAGTGAAATAACGAAAAAAATAGGTATAGATGAGGAGAAAATATGAATACAATAAAAATGGGCATAAAAGGAGGAAAAAAGCAGTATAAATCAACATCAAATCTGGGGAAAAAGAAAAAAGAGCATTGACAGCCACATTAATGAGAACCGCATGTCCGTTTTTAATTTATTTTTTATTCACCTCATACCATCTGAGATGTTCTTCTGAGCCTCCAATCACCGTGTCAGGTGGTATTAATTTCAGAATAAAACGTCCAGGGATCTGTCGGATGATTTTTTTCCCTTCAGTTCTCTTCATTTTTATACATCGCTCTCCCATCTTTGATTTTTCCATCAAGGGAATATTGGCTTCGATCCTCAGATGTCACAGTGGAACTAATTTTAATAAATGAACTATTTGTCCCTCGAGAATTAATGCTTTTCTCTATAACACTCAAGGGGAAGCCACAGTTTTCTGAGAAGTAATTGGAGAAATTGGAGGAGAACTTGCCAAAAAAGATCACAGATAAAAAAAATGTTACAAAAATGTTACAAAAAAATCGACCGCCTGAAATATTTTAAAGGAAGTGTTGCTAGAAAAAAATGAAAGAAGTTCCCAATAATATAAGGCTGGATCCACACTATCAAAATACCTTCAACAAATCATGCTTAAAGCTTAAGAATGGCTTTAAGTTTGAAACTTACTTAAAGCTCGTCTCAAAGCTTAAAATTGGCTTTAAGCTTGAAGCTTAGTGAGGACTAAAGCTTAAAGTTTTCTTAAAGCTTATGGCTAACATTAAGCTTGAAACCGACTTAAAGCTTGAAGCTGGCTTAAAGCTTCAGATTTAATCTTAAGCATATGGCTTATTCATTTTTCAAGAGAAGCTTTAATTCATAGAAGCTTTAATTTAAAGCTTTATGGTTAAAGCCAAGCATTATGAAATTAATATTTTTGAACCTTAATTAAATTTTGCTATAAAACTTAGTTCGTTATTAAATTTAAAAAAATAGGATATTTTATCTAATTTACAAAATCTTTTCTAAATTTAAAAATATATTATAAAAAAATTATATGATTTCTTTTAATAATTCATTGATTATAAAAGAAAAATAACTTTTATTTTTCAAGACTCATAAAAAATCCCGAATCTGCACATAAAATCTTATCTGTGATCGCGATGTTGTCACCAGCTCTGCTTCGCGATCACGATCTAAGTATAGAAAAAGCACAAGCACGGTTTAAAATTGTAATTAATTATGTGTCAAATTGATGTCAAATTAAAGCTGTGTTTTTCCTGCCGTGCAAGAAGCCTCCTCGTTAAAGCAATTAACAAAAATTTGAGGTGATTTCTCTGGCCAATGTTCTGCACGCGTGGTCCATTTGCACGATGTTGTCGCGGAGCGAAACTCTGTGCAGTTGCTTATTTTTATTTTTTTAAAAGTTTTTCCATGTTTGTCGTTTTTTTTGCTGCTCCGTCTTTCAGACCCTCGGACAAGAGAGATGCCTTTGATTGACACATGTATTAGGCGAGATGGTGCTGGAAGAATTCCCCAGCAAACGCCGGCTGAAGCCAGAATGCCCGTGGCCTTTTGATTGATGATGTTTTCTCCGGGACATTTAGCCATCCTCGCTCTTTGCGGGAGCCCCAATTCCATTGCTCTGGACAGACCAGAAATGGAGAACCTTCCAGCTGATAATCACAGAGAGAGAAAATAGATTTTTTTTTCGTTGCCATCAGGGGAAAAAAAACGCATCCCCTCAATTGCCAACATTTTTATTTTCCCATGAAAACCTTTAGTCTCTCCCTCAGTGATTTTTTTTTCGTCGGGCTGAAATCTTCATCAGGAATTCTATTGATTGATTCCCCGAGTGGAAAATCCCTATTTGGAAGCTAGGCGATGAAATTTTCAGTGAAATATTCTAAACTTTAGATAAGTTACGTAATTTGCAACCCAGAGATGGCGCCGCGGTCACTGAGAAAAATAAATATCTTTAAATTTAGTAAAAATTTGAGGTGAAGATGGTATATAGATTTTTTATAAGTGAAGTTAATGAAAAATAAATCCTTCCCTACCGCATCGCCCCAATGATTGTATTGAGTTGTTGAACAATTGTGCTGAAAGAATCGTCCACAATTTTTCATCATCGTGCAAGCTTTTGAATGTGCGAATGTCAACACTTCAAAGTGCTTTAGATAATTTATTGCCGCCTCGTTTACACGATAATCTGCACCCGTGGGTAATTTATTGACGCCGCCACAGTGGCGAGAGATTAGACAGTGTCATGGCCACTGATAATTGCAGTTGCAAGCTTTCGCGAAAAGCTCTCACACCCCCCACAAACACACATTTGCCGGTGGCACGACGTTCGCCAGCTAATGAATATAAATAAAGGGACTGATTGTGTGGTAGCGATCGTGTGTTTTGCTGGCTAAGTACATCTGTGCGGCAAGCGTTCTTTTTCTATTTCACAACTTCTTTAATGCAAGTCATCCAATCAGTTTCTCTTCTCACGAGCCGCCGTTTTCACTCGCCGGCACAAGTGAGAAAAGTGGCCATAATTTTTTTCTTTCGGTGCAATTCGCGATGATCCTTGAACTTTTGAGGACAGGCTAAATCGCAATATTATCACCTTGACTTGTACTCTTAATGTCTCTTGAACAATTGACAGTCATTCAGTGACTCTTAATGCATTTTAAATGCACCTCGAGACTCTCAGTTGCAAGACAGAGATTTTCTATTAACCCATTTGCTTTGTGTCTGCAACAAGAAAATTGTGAGATTAATATCTGCAGAGGCAGCTTAATAATCAGGTCACTTTGGGATTATCTATTTAGGAATTTATAATTTAATGAAAGTTATTCCAATAAAAATTTCTTATAGGATTGCTGTAAGTTGTTTGAAACACTGCATGGAAAATAAGAGATAAATATAGGAAATATAATAAAATTTAATTTGATCGGTATTGAGCTTTCATATGCTTCCTTGAGCTTTTGAAGCTTTAATCAATTTAGATCCTATTGAAGTACATTCATGACTGATTCATAAAAAAAATCAGTAGAACATCTGTAAAAATTTACGACCCAATAAAGAATCGCTTCACAATTCCACTTTAGTCCAGTTTTTTTCAAATCATCTTCAAAAATTTCTTAAATAAGCAAAATAAATGAGATTTATATATAGGCTTGAGGCTTAGTATATCGATTAAGTGAGCGCTCGTACACCGAGACCGGATTATGCGTTTTACATGGACACGATTGAATTAAGATTAGATTTGAAGTTGGATTGAGATAGTCCTGACTAAAGTGACTTATAATCCAACTTCAAATCCAATCTTAATTCAATCGTGTCCATATAGAACGCATAATCCGGTCTCGGTGTATGAGTGCTCTATGCTTTTACCTAATTATAACGTCAAATTTTGGATTACAAATCAGGCTTTCTTGTTTCGTTTAAATCAAGTTTAGTTACGGATTTCAAATCAAGTCTTATTCTGATTTCATTTAAAGACAAATTCTAGGTTTAAAATCATTTTTTGGATTTTTAATGAGATCTCATTCCGGATTTCAAATCAGGACCTTTTCCGAAAAAAGCTTTCTAAATCTTCAAATCAAGTCTTTTTCAAAGTTTTCAGCAAATTTAGCCAGATCTTTTCCGAATTTCAAATTAAGTATTTCTCAAGCCTTTGAAACCTAATCCTATAAGTCATATTCCCTAAACTGAGTCCATTCTTTGTCCACCAGGTGAGCCGAATGGACGGATCATCACGGTATGTGGTGATCAATGAGAATCTGAAGGAGCCACGAGCCATTGCCGTGGCTCCGACGCTGGGCTGGATGTTCTGGAGTGACTGGAATGAGGAGATGCCGAAGATTGAGCGAGCCGCCCTGGATGGATCTGAGCGTGTTGTTCTCGTGTCAAATGATCTGGGCTGGCCGAATGGGCTGGCGTTGGACTTCAGTGAGAACACGGTGTTCTGGTGTGATGCCAAGACGGATAAGATTGAGGTGGTGGGAATGAATGGATCCAATAGGCGAGTGATCCTGTTCGAGCAGTTGCCTCATGTGTTCGGATTGAGTCTGTTGGGGGATTTCATTTACTGGTCAGATTGGCAGAGGAGATCCATTGAGAGGGCGCATAAGAAGAAGGGAAATGACAGGCAGGTGATTGTGGATCAGCATCCGGACTTGATGGGGTTGAAGGTGGCCAGATTGAGGGAGGTGAATGGAACGAGTCCTTGCGCTGTGAATAATGGCGGATGTTCTCATTTGTGTTTCAATCGTCCTCATGATTATGTCTGTCGATGTCCGATTCACTTTGAATTGGCATCAGATGAGAGGACTTGCTTCATCCCGACGGCTTACCTGTTCTTCTCGCGGATGAGGGGATTGGGGAGGATCTCGGTGGAGAGGAATGAGGGCAACTACAATGATCAGGTGACACCGTATAAGGTGATCCGGGAGGTTTACGCCCTGGATGTGGATGATGTGGCGGGTATGTTGTTCTGGACGGATCGGAGGACCAAGTCCATCCAGAGGGCGCTGGTGAATGGAACGGACGTGCAGAAGATCTTGGACACGGGATTGGGACGTCCGGAGGCGATTGCAGTGGATTGGCTGGGGAGGAATGTGTTTTGGACGGATGTTGAGCTGAGGAGGATTGAGGTGGCGCGATGGGATGGAGGCAGTCGGAAGGTGTTGGTGTGGAGGAGTGTTGAGGAGCCGAAGCATTTGGTGGTGGAGCCAAGGAGGGGCGCCATGTACTGGACGGAGCAGCAGCTGGAGGTGATCCAGAAGGCGGGAATGGATGGATCGGAAGTTGTGACGGTGGCGAGGAAAGTGGGCAATGTCAATGGATTGGCACTGGATGAGGCCACGAGGAGACTCTACTGGACCAGTCAGAGTACTCCGGCGAGGATCGAGTGGGCGGATTGTGATGGACAACGCAAGGGAGCCACACTGATGGATCTCCATGGGAGTGATCCCTTCGCCATTTCCGTTTATGGGGACTTTGTCTACTGGAGTGACTGGAAGACGGGAGATGTTGAGAGAATCCATAAGATTTCAGGCTCTAATCGGACTCTAATCCATGAGAATCTGGAGTTTGTGAGATCTCTCGTGATCTATCATACGACCCCACCGACTGCCACGACGGGAGTGAATCGATGCGTGGCGAATGGAGGATGTTCGGATTTGTGTCTGGCCAATAGGAATGGATCAGTCTGTGCCTGTCCGACGCATTATTCCCTCAACTCTGATGGGGTTTCCTGCAGTCCGCCGAGGGATTATTTGATCTTCAGTCAGAAATCCACCTTCGGGAGATTTTATCCCAACTCAACGGACGTCCTGGACGCCTCATATCCCATCACGGGGAAACACATAAGAGTGATTGAGTTCGATCCGGTGATGAAATTTATCTACTGGGTGAGTATTGATCTGTTGAGAAATTTTCCGGATTTTATATCAATGTTTTATGATTGAAAATGTTTTTTTCCGGATTTCGAAACAAGGTTGATTCCCAAATTTCAAATTAAACCTGATTTTAGATTGAAATCAAGGTTTA
>CAKKOB020000270.1:30483-65316 GCA_918844115.2 Phlebotomus perniciosus | reverse complement strand
GCGTCTAGTGATTCTACAAAACATATGTGAAAATGAAGAAAATCGTTAGAGCCGTTTTCGAGATATACCAAAAAAACATGTTTTTATAGGGGATAGGGGGGCTTTTTAGAAAAATGAAGGGCCTGGTCCTGATCCCAGGGTCGACTTTAGGGGGAGGGGGTCCTCCATAGACCCGAAGTCTCTATCTGCAACCGTTTGGCCTCCAGGGCGGTAACAGACGGAGAAACGGAGAAACATTTGGATTCCAGTATTGCCATTTTTGTGTCGGGGCAATAATATCGCCTGATATAAGAAAAGTCGTCGTTTGACCAAGAAAATATCAATAAGATTACGTTTGAACAAACCAGGGGCCCAAGTTTTGAAATGCACCCAGAATTTCCACTCGAATATTCGAAAGCGAATTTTGTGTGGCCACACAAAACTTTGTGTGTATGGAGAGGTGAGCGAGAAATCGCTGAGTAGTGAATTTTTGAGTTACACAAAGTACTACAGAATCTCATCATATCATCCCAAGGCTCTGGTCAGGGATTATCTCAAGGGGAATCCGGTAACCAGAATTTCTCCCTTGTTAGCTGGACAATTACTATTCCTCCTCTTGCTCTCTTCGTGAAATACAAAACCACCTAGACAGAGACTTCCAACAGATCCCTCTCACAATTTCCAGACAATTTGATAAAGGAAGTTTCATCCCATAACTTGACCTATTGGATCAGGGACTATCCGCTGCTTCATCCCAGAACTTCCAGTGATCCACTGGATATGGATGTCCTTCTGCTAATCCCAAGTGTAATCTAATCTCAATGTTCAAATATGGGATTAGATTACACTTGGGATTAGCAGAAGGGCATCCTGATCTGGGATGAAGCAGCGGAAAATGCCACAAATGGGCGGAAAATTTGTGTAGAAATTTTGTCTGAATTCTCACGGTCTTTTTCTTTAGTGAATACCATGAATACTGTCTCGTAAATTTCGAGAGAATATCCATAACTTAAAAGTATCTCTCGAGGTTATATGTGCGAGTGTTTTCATTGTTCTTAGTTATTATTTCGCGGAGTACGAGAGAATCTCAGCGACTTTTTAACATGTAAAAATAAGATTTATTTTGTTGCTCTTTCTAGAAGGATATTAAACTATAGGAAATGCGAATTTTCTCTAGTTGGAAATCTCTACCGTATATTCACCTCACACATAAATTTTGTGTGAGTGTTCAGTATTACAATTCGTACTCGTATAATCCAAGAGAAAATTTTGTGTACTCACACAAACATTTCAAAACTTATAAAAACCGTAGTTAAATTGCTAAACTTAAATTGAAAAAGCACTTTTTCACTGAGAAAAATCAGCACTTATTATATTTGGGAGTAAAATTTTGAGAATTTGTGAATTAATAATTAGCATTTCAATCTCACCTGTAATTTGAGGGCATTGTTTCATAAGTATACGGATTCTCTGGTGTCTGAGCGACTGGCGTCTGTCCAACTGACATGTGACCCTGATTGGACATGCTGTACTGCGTTCGAGGAAATTGCGGTCTATCCATTGACGTACTCATCGGCGTGGCTGAAAAACAACATCCCAATTAGAATCCTTCCCACATTCAAGAAAAAACTTCTTCCAAATCTCCTCACTTATATATCCGGGAACGTAACTCCTCTTGTCCAGCGAGTTGCTGACATGCGACAGAGGTGTTTCACTATCATAATCATGAATGACGGATCTGGGAAGAGTCATGGCTCCACTACTCGATGCTCCATCACTGATTTGCGTCTGAGGTGGTTGTGAGTTGTTCTTCTCGATGTTCTTCAACTCCATCTGGTCGTGATGAATCCACAAATCTGGTGGCTTTATAATGCCAGCATTATTCTTATGGTAGCTCTTCTTGGCATGATCCGGCGTCAATGGTGTCTTCCGGCGACACACAATCGCCACAACAATCACACAGATGAGAACCAAGAGCAAAGCCACGCCTATTATCAGGTACAGCCCGGATGTGCTTGAGAAGCCTCCCAGCGTCGTTGGTTGCTCTCTCGTGAGAACTTCTGCAGGGACGGATTTTTCAAATGAGTTTTTGAATCAAGATTTTATTGAATTTTTGTTTTTTTTTTAGTGTAAATTGCAAGATGACGCTACGGTCGATCATCTCCCAACTTTTCATCCGCCATTTTGAATAATGTTAAAATAATCTTTTTGCGATATCTCAGAAGAAATTTAATAGATTATCATGAAATTTTAATATGCTGTAGCTGAGATCGAGACCTTTCCAAAAAAGTATGACTTAAGTCTCTACCTACATAAACCTGAAGCTTAGATAAACCGGTTTATATCTTATTTTGCTTATAACTTTCATTCTAATTGATCGATTTCGATCATGAAAAGCCTTTTGAGCCTTGAAAATTTAAGAAAACTTTCAAAAATATTAGAAAATTTCGTAAAATTTGGGAAACTTTCATGAAATATTAGAAAATTTCTTAAGATTATTGAAATTTTCATAAATTTTTAGAAAACTTTGATTGTCAATTTAAAAAAAAAAACAGCTTAGACTTACCTTTCCCGGTTGTGTGGGAGACCATCGTGGAGAAGGGTCCATACCCCTTCACATTCCTCGTTTGCACCTTGAAGTAGTACGTTGTGTATGGCAGAAGATTCTTAATCACCGCCATTGTCTGAGAATTACCCACAATAGCCTCAATCGCCCAATCGCGATCCCTCTTCGTTGTGTCTGTGCTGTAATACACGAGAAATCCCGTGATTTGCTCCACAAACTGACTCGAGATCTGCCAATGGAGAATCACATTTTGCGGATTATGATCATCAATGCGCACAATAAGATCTTTCGGTGGCGGAATAGGATTCTGCTGAGCCGTTGTGTTGAACACCGACATCGACCAGGACGATTGACGTCTCCCCTTCACAACTTTCACAGCAAATTCAAACTGAGTGTTGGACTTGAGGTCACCAATCATACAATTGAGTGCCGTTGTGTTGTGATACTTGAATCGTGACGTCGCGACGGGATTATAGCGCACCAGATAGTGTCGATTGTCCGTCACCTGTTGACTCTTGCTCAACGTCGTGTCCGTCCAGTAAACCACAATGGAGTTGGCGCTCATTGTGATGGCTCTGAGACCCACTGGAACCTCCAAGGGAGCCGGTGGCTCCACCAGCGCCTCCTCTCTCGTTCTCACATAATCATAAATCGGTGGTCCATCACCCACGAGATTTCTCGCCTTTAGCGATATCACGTACTCACTGTTGGGCTCCAATCCCTTTATCTCATAGTATCGCGCTATGGCGTCCAACTCTTGCATCTCAACATCCGGCAATCCCTTGCCCCAGCCCAGAATGAAGCCACGCAACTTGATGTTGGTATCCCTCGGTGGACCCCATGTTATTATGATACTCTCAGCACTGGGACGAGCTGAAAGTCATCAAATTCAATTAAAAATTCATCATGGAAAATTAATAACACTCAGACAACATTGATATATTGACATGATTTGTGCCAATTTTATTTATCATCAATTATTCACGGAATATCCCAATGTAAATCCCCCCAAAAAATAAATCTCATGCAAAAATTTTAATGAAGAGTTCATTCATGGGTTGTAGGTATATAAATTATTGGGATTATAAACATTGAGCAAAAATGAATGGGAAAGGGTAAAAAAAAATGTATGTAAAATCAATCACTGATTGCAAATAATCCGTTTTGTGATTGAGGAAGAACATATTAATTCGAGAAGAGCAGAGGCATTTGTAAAGCATTAAAAATTCTCCCAAAAATTTAAACATATTTTCCAATTCAATTTGGTCCTTCGAACTGGATCTCTAAAACTGCTTTTGGTTAAATATTTCTCCCTTTCTTACCAATAAAGCAATTACTAATCAAATAATCAACTTACTTCTTATGTAATCCGGTTGCTTTGGCGTCTGCGTCTCATCCAAATCATTCTCAAATGTCTGCACGTGCATCCATTCTGTGAACGGACCCGATCCATTCACCGTCATCGCGGCAATTTTCACCTGATACGCCGAATGTCTCTCTAGATTCTTCAACTCGTAGTGTCTCACATTTCCCGGAGTCGTTTCCACTTGCAGCTTCTTCATTTTCCTATATCTTATCTTGTAGCCCGTGATTTGACCATTTCTCTTATCCTCAGGCGGCGGTTCCCAACTTATCGTCACCGACTTTGACAAAGAGAGAGAGAGAGAAAAGCAACAATTTTAATGAACTTTGTTGAATATTGAATAATCTTCTGTTATTCGGACAAATTTACTCACCGTTGAACTTGTAGCTTCGAGGGAGACATTGTGAGGCGGTTCAGATGGTGTTGAAGAGTATGTTTTCACCTTTATCTCATTGGACGGATCACCCATGCCATTCTGATTGAATGGCACAACAGATAGTGTGTATTCCGTGAATGGTCTCAAGTCCATCAGAGTCGCCTCAAGCGATGTACTATCCATGTACATTTCAGCACCATCCTCAATCTATACACCAAAGAGACATTACATTGTCAGCATGAGGGGGAGAATTATGTTGTGAATTGCAGGACTACGTATAGTCCACAAACATTATGATGTATTTGAATATTTCGAATAGGTATAGGGTGGAGTCACCACCTATGGACACTTTAGGAAATTTTGGGCACAGTTACTCTGACTCAGTGTCTTTCAGTGTATCTATTTGATTTTTTTCCCAAATCAATAGCCAACGCATCTAAAAATTCTATGATTATGTGAAATTCACCACAAATGGCCACTTGTGAAAAGTGGCCATTCACCACAAATGAAAAGGCCTTTTCCATTTCATTAGATGGTAACAGTTAAAATAATACTGTTTTTGAACTTATTCAAAAAATAGTTAATACAGAAATTGCGATACAATTTTGGGTGTCCATGAGTAGGTAAGGCACTGGCCATAAGTGGTTCCACCACACTAATAATTTAAGATGCCAAGACGGTAATAATTTAATTGGACGAAAAGGGGAAATTTAAAGCAGTTTTTCATAAATAAAACTGTTAAAAAAATCATCTTTCACTCTTCTTTTGCGAATATTACCAATTGTAGGCTAGAAAAATGCATATTTTCCTCCAACTTTTTTAAGTTCTTGAGTAACAATTTGCTTTCAGATCAAGTTTCAGATAACTCCCCATGCAATGATAAATAAATTAGTGAATTGTCAGTAAATGGCTTTTTACCTCAAAATAGTAGATTCTGTATTTTGCGATAATTCCATTTGTCACAAGTGGTGGCTCCCACTTAACATGAACCTCCTGATCACTAATTGGTATTCCCACAACACTCCTCGGTGGTCCAGAAATGTTCTCCTCCGGCTGAGTGCTCTCCTCCAGTATCTGTCGATTTGGATGGGTAAATTATTAGCATTCACTGTCAGTATCTAGTTTGGTATATTACATATTGATGACCGATACTCACAGCTGAACTCTCACCAGAACCATGAATACTGTTTCCCACGACACGAAACTGATAAGTTTTCCCGGGTAAAAGTGATTGGATGTTCACTTGCTGCTCATCACGCGATTTCGTTGTGATTTTTCTCTCTCTACAAAAATACACACACACACACACACAAAAAGGGGATCAATAAAGGCTAATATCCTGGCATAAAAACCCTAAAATGCTTTTAAAATTCATTAGAATAATATCTCAGACACTCACCTATCGCTCGTTGTCATCTTGTAGAATACTGTGTATGAGATAACTTCGTCCGGATTCTTCAGAGGCTCCATCCAGCTCAGCGAAATAAATCGTGGCTTCACAATTTGCGCCTCGAGGTCACGCGGTGGACCCGGAAGCGGTGTAGTCCCCTCAATACTGGCATCTATCCGTTTGCGTGTCACAGGAGGGATATAGACATTAGAAAAGTGCTCAATATCATCACTCTCCAGATTATCTTTGGCTCTCATGAGGGAATTAAAGAGTTTCTTCGGATCAACATTTGGCCCATATGGATGAATTGTTCCCTCATCCTCTTCATCCTCCTCACCCTCGTAGTCCTCATCATCATTTCCCGCATCGTCATCATTGTAATCACCCAAATTGAGGTCATCATTGCTGGTATTTCGTCGCTTAGGGGCATTCAGGAGACTGTCAAAGGCACTCTTGGACAGAAGACGTGTATTTAGGATCTTCTCACGACTCGCTGCGCCAGATTTTGGTGTTAATGGCAGAAATTTTCCCCTATCGCGTTTCCGACCACCTTCTCCTTTTTCCCCCGCCCATCAAATAAAGGCAAATAAAGGTAAAAGAAAAAAAAAACCAAATAAAATCAAATAAAATAAAGCCCACAAAAATTATGATAAAGAAAATAGATAATTGATAAAGTAAAATTCTTACCGGGTTGCACAATTTCCAGTCTCGCTGACGCTTGAATGGCTCCCGCCGGATTTGATCCGACACACTGAAACATCCCCGCATCGGATCCAATCAATCCTAAAATTCTCAAATTGCTCCCACTGACAATTTGCATGTAGTCATTCGGTGTGATAAGATCCCCATTCTTTAGCCATTGAACTGTGGGTGTTGGCTTTCCATGGATAGCGCATTCAAGCTCCAGCTCTTCCTTCTTGAAGGCTGCCTTATCCTCAGGACTCTGGATGAATTTCGGCGGCACTTGCACCAACACCGAAGCACTGGCATCCAGAGAATCCACACTGTTGATCGCCCTACATTGATAATCCCCCGAATCATCATCTTCAGCTGAGAGGATTTGCAGGGATCCAGTACCAATGATGCGGAATCTCGAGTCCAAGTCACTGGAAAGAGAAGGAATTAATATTAATTCCATTCTTGAAGTTGGCTGAAATCTAGCTAAAAGATAGTTTGTGTCCCGGCTAAATAATAGGCCTTTACGAATAGGCTTCTTTAGTCAAAAAATGTTTCCTCTGCTTCTTTTCGCTCAACTTTTACCTACTACATCTTATCAAATCGAAAAATGAATCGTAGAAAAAACTTCTCATGTCAAAAAGAAAAATTCCTATATTTAGCTGAGACGCAAACCCACTTTTCGCTTATTTTCTTCTCCTAAACACTTACTTCATATCAATATCACCGCCATTCTTGAGCCATCTAATAGTGGGCTTCGGATTGCCATTTGCCACACATTCCAGCGTCACCGTTTCACCCTCTCGCACGGTCTGCGGCGCTGGAACAACAACAAAGGACGGCGAGGCGAAGCTCTCCGGAACACCAGCCGTGGATTTGATATTCAAATTCGATTTACTGCTCAACTTAGACGCCCCGCCGGCAGTAACATTGCACTGATATGTGCCCCGATCGGAAGCGGTCAATTCATCAATTTCCAGGGCGCCAGATTGTAGGACCAGCATTCGGGATTCGTCCAGCAAGAGTGGAGCATCATCCTTTATCCACTCAACACTGTACGCCACATTGAGTGGCAATTTGGCCGTGAGACAGCGGAAATAGGCCGTTTGTCCGGGAAACAGGTAGATCTCATTGAATTCTTGATTCAATTCAGGCAATGTGGCTATAGAGACGGTCGCCGGTCGACTCACAATCGTCCCAATTCCATCTGCCGTCAGCAGGCACTGATACGTTCCCGTGAGTCCCCGATTCTCCTCAATTGAGCTGATGTACAGCGAACCATTTTGCAATTGTGTCCTGCATTTGGGTAAAGTTATTATAATTTACTTGTATATTACCTTAAGATTTTAGATTACCTATCAAGGGGGAGATATTAGGGTCAAAAAATGGATTGTGCACTACTTTCAGCATTTATAAGTTTTGTCTGAAAGCTTTCCTGCAATTAATACACTTTGAAAGCATTTAAAAGCTCCAATTCCATTCGTGATTACATTAGCACCTTCTCAGTGAGCTTTATGGCGCTGTCAGACGATAATACTTCAGTCAACAATTTCTTACTGTTAAAAGCTATTTAATGGCATTTTCCAGTGGAAAATCATTAAATTTCCACTCAAATCCTGTCTGTTCCGCAATATTAAAGAATTTGTAAAAGGAATTTTCCGGAAAAACTCAATATTAGTGCGGAAAAAGCCGTTCAGCCGAATCAGACGATTATAGAAGCGCCTCGTTGTTTAATAAAGCTCACAAGTTGACTTCAAAATCTTATGAAAATGTTCAAATATTGTTTTGAAAGCTCCTTAAAAGTTATAAAAACTTATTTAGCACTTCCCCTTTTAAACGTTTTCATACACTTTTATTCAATTATACATAACTTCTGATGATAATATCTTAAAGTCTTCAAAACAATAGGCATATATATACTTGTAAGTTGCTGTTTTAAACTATAAAGGGAATCAATAAGGAATTGCCATTCGGAATAACTGAAGAGCCTCACCTAAATGTGTCTCCAACAATTCCAATCTCTTGCCCATCCGGTCCCCTCCATCGGATATTTGGGGCTGTTTTTCCATCCTTGAGCGCCGATGGGTCCATCCGACCGCTACATTGCAATAAAACGGAATTCCCTTCTTGGACGGCGACATCCACTGGCTCCAGTGTGAATTCCAGAGCTAGACAATAAAAGAGACAAAAGGGTGAATTATTTGAATATTTCATCGACAAGATTGTCTTCAAAGTGTCAAGGACACATAAAATTCCTCTTGGGAATATTCAAAAGGCATCCGCAGATGAAGTGAAAAAGGAGATAAAAAAAAACTCTCGAATTGAAACGAAATAAGATATGACAGAACATTTTGTTCAGCTTGTCAAGACAACAATCATCCACTCTATCGATATCCCTTTGCGAGAGAGGCAATTGTGAAAGCCACCAACTGGAGCATCTGCAAGACTTTTTTTTTCGTCAAGAGATTACAATCTGCAACCAGTATCGCCTATTGGCTCACTAAATAAAACCATAGAGCCTGTATATCTACCCTTCAATTTAACTGCCAAAAAAAGAGACTTCTCTCATCCTCTTTCCACTCTTAAGATATTCCATATCCTTAACTTTTGTTATTGTTAGACCGTCTCTTTTGAAAGTGAAAAATTGGATTTATTTAGAGAGAAAACAACACCATTCAAGAGATTTTGTTCTTCTCACACACAATCTCACTTTCCAACAATATTGAGATGACAAGGCTTTTGAAGTGCCAATGGATGTTATTTGGAGAAATCAGGGATTTTCTAAACCCAGAAAAACAAGCTGTACGTTACAATTTGCTATATCATGTCCATTTCAATCGGGAATGGGCAAAAGAAAATCAGAAAATATGCCAAAGAGATGGAAAAAGCCCTAAAAACCGCTACACCTCATCTTCTTTTTGTCCACCTTCCCACACACTTTCCATGCACGAAGAATTGGATCTTTGAATTCTGCATAATTTATTACCACTTCCCTTGCGGACACCAAAAATTCACCGCGCGCTTTTCGCGAAACTCACGCATTTCTGGACCACATCATGCGCAGAGTTGATATAATCAAAATTCTGGTGAAGATTGTATAGAAAAACAGGAACAGGTTTGGGAGATTATTATTCCCTCAGGAGAAGAAGAATTGGACGGTGTAAAAAAAAGGTGTGATTTCTTCACTCTTGGTCTCTTATTTGCCCTCTCCTTTTACCCATTCTCTCTGCCAGCCGTCTCATCTCTGTTTTTCTGTGAGATTCCCCAATCCCAGCTTACTGGTAATGGATCACCAGAATCGAAGTCACCGCCAAAACCTCAGAGTAGGGGCGCTTCACGAATTAGGGTTACCACCTTCTTCTGTGTTATTTTTTATTCAATGGCATTTTGACAAATTTTACAAGAAAATTGCTTATTTGTTACCATCAATAATATTACATGTGTCCCTATTCCCAACATTTGATGCAATACTTTGTGCAATTACATAAAAACAGTATAGATAATTGTTGCGTACGAAAATGAAGCTTTGCAAATTTGCACAAAAGTATTTATGGAAATGGTTTCAAAACCAAAGGTGTCCACTTTGATTGTGCACTGAAGGCTTATAAGTATCATTAGTAAATTCTTCTGATCCCATACATTTAGCTCATACCATTTGGTCATGTAAAGTGAGTCTGCCATTCTTTCCGAACTATTCTGGATTATCTGTCCAGAAAAGCACTGAATGAAGATCTGCGTTAAGACAAGCGTAGTTATAATAATGATTATAAAAATTGACAAATCGCTTGATTGAAAGGTAAACAAAAAGAAGCCAAAATATGTCATAGTGCAGAAAAGTTTATGAAAGAAAACATGCCAGAGACATTCCATTAATTGATTAGCTTTAAGAAAAATTCTTCGATGAATTATGTGAATTTCCCTGAGATGAAATTTTTTGTTATCCAAATTGGAAATCATCTCTTCAATACTGCAGAATTCTGCAACGCAGTAACAAATCATAATCATTATGACAGTTTCTGATCCCATAATCATATCTGTCATGGCATAGTACATAACTGCCTGGACAAAAAAGTTAAGAATGTAGAAAAAGATATTGTTGAAAGGGGTTCTGGGAATATAAAATAATAATGGCACGTTGTAGTGTGTGTTGTAGGTGTTGTAAATAATCATTATTGTTGTGATTATTCTCATAGATCGTAGGGCGTTCCTGAAAAGATCAGAGTTTTAGTCCAAAAAGTCAAATAATCGAGGTAAGTTTCCAGTAACAGTTACTTCTGGTTCATTACAAGAGTTTTACCGTGGAACCAAGTTCCAAGATGAACTTGATTTCACTTAGAACTTGGAAATCAGACCGGTTTTAGTGAACTCTTAAGGTTTAAGTAGTTATTTGGAATCGATCTTTAGATTTAGGATATTGAATTTTACCTTGCAATAAGAGAGGCTATTTTTAAATACTTCGTGTAATATCTCTCTCTAGCATTTAAAAACGGGTTCCCATTGTCCATTAGACTGTCGAAGTAGCCTAAAACCTCCAAAATATTCTTTCTGTTGAACACAACAATACTCATATGAACGGCAATGGTTTGGTATAATCCAATAATTAATATGATGGTGAAACTCCATTCCATAAAGTATTTCGGACCAGTCACATTGTCCAGTTGATAGAGAAGATGCCAAACAGAACAGAAGATCCCGAACAACCAAAAAGCAGGGAAGAACATCAACTTGATCACATTGAGGCACTTCCATTTGGAATCAGGAAGAAAATTTAAGCATAGAATATTGAAAAAATGTGAAATTATGTCCTTAAGATCGCGATGACAGTCTAACAACATCGTTCAAACACTATTCAGACGAAAGCCCTGAGTTAAGGACTTATATAGACTAAATACCTACATCAATTAACACAACTGACATGGAATGAATAGTTAAAATGCGAAAGTTCTCAATCGTTTAAACATCCTTATGTCCTTCTATGTCATATTATTCAATGGCATATTGACAAGTTTGACAAGAAAATTGCTTAATTGTTACCAGCAATAATATTGCATGTGTCCCTATTCCCAACATTTGATGCAATATTTAGTGAAATTACATAAAAACAGTATAGATATCTAATTGTTGCGTAGGAAAATGAAATTGCAAAGCGAACAAGCTTTGCGAGTGACCGTATTTGGAATCTAACAGCGACCCTTGTAACTACACGATATACTCATGAGTTTAGCTGTTGGATTCCAAATACCCTCACACGTCGAGTTGGCTCACTGGAATCCCAGCTCACAAAGCTCGTTTGCTTTGCTATTTCATTTTTCTTTCTCCCTATATATCGTACAACACTTCTGAATACGTTTTTGATGAAACCCACTAAATTCATTTTCTTCATCTTGTCTCTTCCACAATTCCTTCAACATTTCATTTTGATTCTTGATGTACTCTTCTTTTTTTTGATCTCGCACCAAGATTGTTTTATTTGAAATCCGATTGGTAAAAAGGGATTATAAGGTGTCTTTCGATAGAATTGAGGGAGAAGAATCTAACCCGGGGAAAGATTTATAAATATTTAAAGTCAAGTTTTCATAAATTGTTATTAAATTATATAGTTTGTCCAGAGTTTGATGTGATTTTAGCAGATTATACCTCAAACACAAACAAATAATCTGAATGATTAACAACTCTGGGTGGATAAAGGAGGACTTAACAAAAAAAAAAGAGAACAGAAAGATGAGAATGGATAAGAAAACACCCAGCCTGCAAAGATGAAGAAGCGCGCAAAAGTGCAAGAGATGTGCTACAAAAGCCACACGAACACAAAATAAACCACCAACTGGGCTTAAGATAACAAAACTCCTATGAGAGAGTGTCAGACAACGAGGAAGATTGCAATTTCTACAGATGTTCCACAAAACGAATTGGGCTCGAGTCCAAGAGTCTCTCTCACTTACTCTTTCTTTTTTGTCATCTGTGCCTTCGTCTCTGGGACGATGCAGACGATATATAGTGAGATATAAAATGAGAAGGAAAAAGAGAGTATAAAAATCTCAAATGAGTGTAATTTAATAACGACAAAACTTTTCTCTTTTACCGTCTCGCTTTTCTCACTATATACGCTAAAATATACTTTCTTCCTATTCCCTGGTGGCCGTAAAAATGCACTTTTTTTCCTCTTTTTCCTGCACATTTTATATTTATATCTTTTTATTTTATCATGACCGGATAGAAGGTGAGAAAGCGGGACACTTTGGATTTCGTTTTGGGATTTGAGAGACAGGAAATTCGTGTGGATGACAAAATCCCGGAAACTCATTGATTTTCCCGACTCATGTGGGGGTCAAAGATGTTCCGCTTGGGAAATAATTTTGTGGAAACACCACATACAAAACCCAATCATTCTTGAACAATAAAGTGTCGTTTATTATTCTTAACGTGATCGTGTCTTCATGAGTTGAAGAAATAAATTCACACCACCAACACCCATCTCTCCCATCTCCCCCTCGAATATCAGCATGAGAACATCTTTCAACCCATCTAAAAGTGACTTTCCAGTCAATGAACCACGTCAAGTGTTGTTGCACTTCCGATTTTTCCCCGCGAGAGCCCCCCCCCCCCCCCAAAAAAAAGGAGAGAAGAGAAACCATTTCTCCAACTTTTATATGTATGCCTTTGTTTTCTCTAACAGCCTCATATATAGCTCAAAGGAAAATCCCCTAAGGATGGATTATAGACACTAAACACATTTATTGTACATCATCATTTTCACAGCATCAACAAATTTCCTTTGGGATTACACCACTATTCAATTTCTATTGCATCTTATAGAATAAAACATTGGTAGTGTGGGAGGATGGAGAGATCTTGTAAAGACCTCCCTCCCTCTTTCTGCCATAACAATTCAATGTAAACAAGTTTTCAGAACAATTGAGGAAATAATTCACGAAAAGTTTAATTGCTTTAATGGAAAATTTACTATATATTCCATCTTGTTTTGTCTAACTTTTATTGCCAGTGTTTGTATCAACATAAGGCGTCCCACGTAAAGTGTCTTAAATTAAATGAAATCCTTTTTCAAAGAAACTCGCTTTAATGCAAAAATTTATTACTTTAATAGTAAAAAAAAATCAAAGTTAAATAAACAATCTAATCAGGATTCTTCTAAGAGCCACCCTGTACTTTCCCATTTTCCCGAGAGAAGTTTAAATTTCTATTGTACAGATTTAATAGAATTTTCAACAGAATTGCTATGCCAAACAATATGCCAAAAATTTCCTCGCAGGATTAATTTCAAACACTGCATATCTCACTCTGTTGACATTTAATTTCCCCCGGAATTTCATCAGCAAATTTACAAGGAGATTATTTGCCAAATTTGCACAAAATTTCTTTATGAAAATCTAATCAATATTTCACCTCGTATATAAATTTTCCCCTACAGCCAAAAAAAAGGAAATACGATCCATAACGATTTAAATTGGTACAAATTAACTCATCTCATTTACAATCTCCACATCTTGGGACACACACGCACATTACAATTTCACGCTCTTTTGGCCATTTATCCATTTGGAAGGAAATTCCGTCCATTTGTCGGGCGAAATTTCACCCTGAAAATAGCCAAATGAAAAATTTCTCAGGGCCATAATGGAATTCTTCCGCGATAAAATTACAATTTCCACCCATTTGTGCCTCACTTACAAACTAATGAACATCCAACCACAAGGCACAACAAACATAAATAATTCACCAAAGTGCCGCCCTATTAAAATATTAAAGTGCTCAGGAGAGAAAGGAAAGCTTTTGAACTTTCATGAAAACTCTTCCTCTCTATATTCACAAGTGAAATTTCTCAATATACACTCCCAGACATTTTAAGGGTTTCACAAAGAGTGAAGAGAAAGCTTTTTGCGCCACTTTCTCCCTTCATGTGTGAATTTTCTTAGAACAAACTTTTCGCAAAACTCTCGAGACTGGACTCTTCTCGCACGTCTGATGTGAAAATTAAACCACGGTTCAAACTTTCAATTAGTTTTTTTTATGCGGATTTTTTTGCTCACTATAACTGATGAGAAATAGCGAGGAAAATTAATGTGTAAATGAATTTGATAACTTGTGAATTTAAATTTGATTTCGCTAAACATGTGTTGACCTGCACGTTTCTCATGTTATTATAAATTATTAATATCTTTGGTCAATTCACTCTAATGGATATAAAACTTTCATAACAATTTTATTGGCAATTTAATGTGTTTATTTTATTGATTTACCGTGAGAAATACAATTTATTATAAAACTATGAATAATTAAATTTAAAATTTATATGCTATTGGAAACATATTGATAGATGCAAGGGGGAGGTATTAAAGAGAAGTAGTTCACACTTGAATGGAAGTACGCAAGTGTCTTTGAAAGTGGAAGTAATTTAACGTTTTTTTTTTGATAATTTTTAAAGTTTCAAGTTTCTTTCTAAATATTTTATATTTTATTAATTCAGAATAAATAAAATTAAAAAAATATTTTTGAAAATATTTTTGATCAAACTTTTCAAGGGAGAAATCAAGAGTTTTAGAAATTTTCTTTTAGAACGGAAGAGCTTTAGAGATTCATTCAAATCTTCTTGAAGTTTAAGAATTTTTTCCACGGAATTCCCAATAGAATTCCAAGGAAACTTTCATTGAGGAAGGTTTATTGATTTTAAAAATTTCATAGTGTCTAATAAGTTACAGGCTTTCTCTATAATATTTCATCGTATTGGCAAAAGCAAAATCAGAGGCTTAAAAGCAAATTTTCTGAGAATTTCTATCCATCACAATTTTCTTTGATTTCCTATTCTATATAGAAGTCAATAGAAGCCAAAATGAAAGCGAATATTCTCCTCAAATATCTCTCTGTATAGAACAATAATAAAAGAACGCACATCACATTAATTATTGCGAATGATCTGAATGCGAATTTCCCACGAAGACACATTAGTCTGAGCTTATTTTTCCCATCAGGAACATTCAGCCACACGTCCCAGATGGAAAATTCACCCAGACACATCACCCAGACAATAAAGTATATATCATGAATAGTGCAAATCGCGCCCTGCAATTTAATTAGAGCCATAAATCAACGTTCTACCCATTGTGAGTTTTGGTGTGTCGTGTTTAACTATTTTTACCCTCTCCCCCTCCCCCCCCCCGCCATTCTCCCCGTTGTTGTACCAATTTATTTCCTCCTGCAACACCATTTCGGAATTATAATCCCCTCAAGTGATTCAACAGAAGGAGATTGAGCGAAAAATGGTGGAAATTCAAATTGTGGTGTTTCCACCGCGCAGGATAAATCAACCAATTAATTCAAACACGTATAAAAACGACAGCAATGTCATTAATTCTTCCACTAACGAGTTGAAAAAAAAAACATATTTAAATGTGTCATAAAGTCAATAAAAGAACATTTGAAGCGAAAAAAAACACCCATTTATCGATACGCAAATATCAATGTGTTTCCTGTTATGAATAATTTTTCTCGTCATCGTTAAATTTTAATGCCTCTCTTTCGACAATGTTGTAAGGTCGGAGGAGAAGAAGTTATTAAACTGTCGTGAAATCTACTGTTCTGGAACGATATTAGCAATTTTAGTAAGTTGTTAATTTATACATTACACACACTCGAGTGTGTGATACCCAGAAAGGTAGGGAGAGAAATGAATATATAGTCTGGACTGAACGGATGAAAAGAATATGGTAGAGCATTGGACACACCCGATTTTCAGAAGACCTCTCTATTCAATGTATATGAGACAGAAGAAGAAACTTTGCGACCATATCACACCCACATTCTGTATTACTTAACGACTTTTGCTGTATAAAAACTTAATAAATTTTATACACACATGAAGAGATAGTCTCTGTATTCTTCAACATTTATAGAACCATTTTTCTATTTAAGCATCACGAGAAAGGCAAACGGAAAAAAAGCTTCAGGAAAAGTTTAAACATATAGAATGAAAATTGCTACTTTACTAGGACTCAACATACATTTTTTTCTTCTTCCTTTTCTTCCTCCTAATGCCCCTCCTATGCAATGATAAATGACACCAAAGAACACACATTGGATTAAAGTCACAGAAGGTAATATGACACAATTTTCATTTTCACTAACAACTATGTGACATGCTCTCCACTTTCAGTATAACGCATATCTACAAAAGCTTTCAATTCTCATATAACTGCCTGAAAACTTTTTCTCATTTAAGCACAACTTCATGTTTCACGATGTTAATGTGACAAATTAGAATATAATTAATGGAAAATGCTTTAATCACTGACAAACAGTTTGCATTTCAACCCCCCCCCTAGAATTTGCATGGTAGACAATTCAATTACGGAAATATAATGTTAAAATCATATCTTTACAATTTGCATATTTGCACAAAAGTTTCAAACATTTTTGCATAGACTGCAAAGATGAAATGGTAAATGCGATGCGCCATTTTTTCTTCCTCCTTCAAACGAAAAATCCTCCACAATTTCTTTCATTTCTTTATATTCAAAGAAAAAGCAAAGAGCCATGGTAAACCAGATTTAATGATTTTCCATCCACTTTCTCAAGGAAGATTTATAGAAATGAGGATCTCTCTGTGGATTCGTTATAAAAGAAGCAACATATTTTTTCTACTTTGTGGTAAGATTTTTCTCTTTTTTGGGGTTTTCCTGCAATTTCGCCGTGCACTGTTAGAAATAGACGGAAATAAGACATTTCATAAGTAGAATTACCCCTTAAAAACTCTAAATTTAAAGTTAGGAAATGCCCATAAATTCTGAACTAGAAAATATAGATTTGCGGTGAACTATTGCTGAAAAATATTTTTTGGCTGATTTTTCGTCACTTCCGCAAAAAAATCACATAAATATTTCACGGATAATAATCCTCGGAGAAAAATACACCAGCAATCTCCCTCCAATTCTTTTTTGCCACATAAGAAATTCTGCTCCAGTTTATATGAGAAAATGATGGTGTCCTCGACATCCAGAAATAAATCAAGGGGGAGGAGAGAGAGAGTTTACCGTCAATCTAAAAGTGATGAATAAATCATTCTACGAAGATTTAATCCCTGCTATCTAGGCCACACAATTGTGAGGGTTTTGGTCTCCCCCATTTGTTAATATTCACCTTTCTAATTTTATTGAGTGCATTTTTTTGCAAATTGTGGAATTTCACTATCCCAGGGAGAATATTAAAATGGGAGGGAAAGCATTTAATGGATGCCTGGAAATACAGAGATATCATCTCCCTCCAGGCGAGAGAAAAGTGCTACAGGAAAATTCTTTTGCCAGCGCACATCCCATTACCATCGAGGGAATTCACGGTATCCATTTATTCACACATATATATCCTCTCTCCAGGCTCTTTATCTTACTATTTTCTTGCGTAAAGTCCGAGAAATCTCTTTGTTTTATTTCCTCTTTTGGTCAAATATACTTTCACCATGGGACAAATATTTTGAGCTGCTCTCTTGTGCCATTTAATTCAATCGATATATTAGATACAATTTCTCCCTCTCAAGAAACACACATAAATATCTCTCCCTATCTTGCTCTCCCCTCAAGTGTTCTCCCCCCCCCCCTTCCCTTAGAATATTATATTGATGTGGCTAAAATAATAAAGTAAACTACCGATGTGACACACAAAGTGTTTCACTGATAAAGACATTATCAATTCCACCCTGTTTTCTTCACTATATATATATATTTTCCTCCACCCCTTGTGGGTTGGTCCTTATCACATAGCAAAAGTGGGAGTGAGAATCCTTGAGAAGTTCCTTGAGGTTTCACGATAGGCATATCAAAGTATACCTTTCTCCATGTCTTCCCCTAGAGTGCTATTCAATTAGGGGACACTTTTACCTTCATCGAGATACCTGCCTAATTAAATGAGATGCTCTTCGACACGGTAAAAGGTCACACTGTAAAAAATCAGTTTGTCACTAAAAATAAGGGACTTAATAAACTTCCTGTAAGTCGTTGACTTTCGCAAATAATTATAGGACACATTTTTCCCTCATTTTTTGAGATTTTACAAAATCAAAGAGTAAAGGGATCTATTTTTGGGTAAATCCTTGTCATATGTCATCATCATTGGGTGAGAAACCCCTTGTTTCAGCATCTCTTTCATCATCACCCAAAGAGGGGAGTCACGGATGACTTGTGTGACACAGACGGTATGATGATGAAGAAAGAAAGGCCAAGACGACAATCTCATATTCGTCGTCCTCCACTGAATTTCATCCATAAAGTATTAATTAATGGGCCATGTCCTCCGTGAATCCCCCCATTTGACACTGCGCCGAGACACGTTTCTCGAACCACCTCAAGTCATTTATTTTAATTCATCACCCCACAGAGAGTTAAACCCAGAGGCAAAGGAATACAAATGGCCAAGACATATCCTCTTATCTTAACATTTTCATCTCAACATCGCGTCGAGATGGTATATAGGTACCGGTTCGTCTTTTAATTAATTGAACTTGAGAGGAGCCACTTTTTGGCACCTTCACATCTCCCTTTTTTTTTAATCGCCTTCATTTCTTCATCCTTGGGGTAATATCTTTGGCAATTTTTGTTACCATTTGGCGCCTGGTCTTATCTAACACTTTCTCTATCCAAAAAATCCTTCTTTTGCCAACTTAAACTCATACTGAAAGTCATCAGCTTTTACCACCACCCCGTCATCATCATTTCTCCGTAGTTTCTCCTCCCCCATTTGACTCGGTTTAACAACCCATCCCTCCCAGTTTTCCCACCCCCCACCCAGGAAAGTGTGAAAAGCCACCAAACAGCTCCACTTTATTATTTTCCTCGTTGTCTTAGACAACTCAACCAACCACCCCCCCCCCCATGAAAGGAAGTGATGTCTCCTAAAGGTGGTGTTTCTCGCCCGCCTCAAAATGACATTCGCACCACACATTTTTATGGCTCCAACATTCTGTGTTTATCTTGTCGCCCCCGCCACTAAGAAGGGGGAGAAATATCAGCCAAGATGATGATGATTGTTGAAAGGGACAACACCAAAAAAAAAAAGGGGAGGACGATGAGACACAGAGAGGAGCAAAAAAAAGTGCTTTCAATAGCTAAAACACTTTGGTGCAGATTCTCTTCCTTTGTGCAACTGCTAAATTCGCACTTATCCCACTCCATTCAGTGGAAAATCACTTCATTACACCATTTTACTCCCTAAAGAAATTGTGCCAATTTAGAAGCTTCTGTTGCAACACTTGAAATATATCATGGTATTGTCAGTTTCAGTTACATCTAATAATCTAAATTAGTTGAAGAAACCTTCTCCTCACAAGTTCTTATACAAAAAGAGAGGAAGAAGACAGGTGATGCCATTTGGCAACGGAATAGATCTTCTTAAGTTTTTCATGAGGAAGCGAAATATCGACAACTATAGGTATAGTGTCCTAAAAATAGATAAGTTTACTTAATTATACGCGTTCATTTTGCAATTAATACTCCCTTCACTCCTCACAAACTTTGGATATCTCATCAGTCATCCAAAATTGCTCAAGTGAGAAGCTTAACATGAACATCACATGAGAAACATAAAGATGAATCAGTACATGATAGAGATATCTTAATCCCCTCTTTAATCTATTAGGGTTGCATGGATTGAGACAAGGGGGAGATATTATGGACTGAAGTGGTGTACATTCGAATGGATTTGCGCGAGAGCTTTTGGAAGTGGAATGGAAATGATAAGTCAAAAATAATTAATGAAAGCTTTCTGTTAAGACAATCTTTTTTTTGTAGAGCTTTTGAAATCTATCAAGAGCTTTAAAAGAAATTCCTAAACTTTGAAAAATGTCAGTTTGATTACCTGAAAGCTTTCTAAAATTGCTTTAAAGCTCTGCAGAAATTTAAAAGTATTTAAAAAAAAAATCTGGAAAATTTATAAAGCTATTGGATAGGTTTTTTATTGCTTTTGAAAATTCTGGAAAGCTTTTGCATATTTTCTTAAAGCTTTCATATAAAGCTTTAGAAATCTTTTCTAGAAAGCTTTCTTCTTAAAAATCTCTTCTTAGAATCCCTGAGCTTTCTTCTAAGAAAGCTTTCTAGTGACATTTTTATTTAAAAAAAAGCTCTAGAACCCTTTCTTATAAAGTTTTAGAAAGCTTTGTAAAAGCTATACTAGAAAGCTTTCTCGAGCACTTTCTAAACACTTTTTCAGAAAGCTTTCTTAGAAAGCTTTAGAAAAGCTTTCTTAGAAAACTTTCTGAAAAGTTTTCTTAGAAAACTTTTTGGAAAGCTTCTAGAAAGCTTTCTAGTGACACTTCTCTTAAAATAGCTCTAGAAACATATTTCTTAGAAAGCATTTTTAGGAAAGTTCAGAAAAGCTTTTCGAAAGCTTTCCATTGACACTTTTCTTAGAATGCTTTAGTATGGAAAATAAAATTAATAGGATGAAAGCTCCTGAAATCATCCGAATTGGAACTTTGAAGAGCTTTCTACATAAAGTGGAAGTATTGGAAGTGGTGTACGTCTTTTTGATCCTAATATCTCCCCCTAGGGTTGAGAGGCAGAGTTCATCATCATTTCTTTGGGCCCAATATCATTTCACAATAAAGAGAAAACGAGCTACTCTACAGAGAAAATGGAAAATAGTACGTCGACATTCTGATAGATTGTCTGACAAATCGATCTATCAACAAGTCAACTATTTTAAAAGGGGTTGAGAGATGTAACATGAGGGGAATCAACAGTCGCGCAGACAACAAAAAAAAGAGAAGAAATACGTCACCATTTAGAAGAATCAAAAGGCGGGAAATATCAAGGGAGTTGTTTGGTGTTAAATCATGGTGAAGAAGTAAAAATGTTGTGGCTTCTTCAGAGTAGAAAATTCAATGGCTTTGTTGCTGAAAAACGCGGCCCGTGAGATATATGCTTTGAGGAACATTACAGCATATATACACTAACTATTGTTATTGTAGCAGAACTGCGTGCGATATATTTTCTACCCAGTAAAAGGGGGACACTCTTCTTTTGTTGCAACACTTCTTCAACATCCCATAGTGACAACAATCAATGTAAATTATGAGGAAATATGATATATAAGGTGATACTTTTAAAATAATTTTCCATCACATTGTCATATCACCATAAGAGTCCCAACATCCATATTTTACAACAGTAAATTTTCCACAAGACTCTCTCAAATGCGCGTGATAAAAAAGGATTTAAAATGTAGGGTTTTTGGCATGGAGAATGGAATTTTCTAAACTTGGGAAAGAATCAAACAATCACCATCAGAGAATCATATTACTCATTCTATTGAATAACTCGCGGCGTCTCTCACACTTCTTGTAACATCTAACAAAATCGCTTTTTATGGCTTCTCACCAAATCATAAAACTCCTTTCTTCTCCTCACGCGCCCAGGCAAGAGATATCATTTCACAAGACTCTCTAGAATCCAGAATACCATCGCATATATATAGTTATGTTTACGTATTCTTTCTTGTGAGCCAAAGAATGGAGATTTTAAGATGCATCCATAGTCAAAGAAACTAGGAGATGACACCAACAGATGCAACAGAATGCGATATATTGTAAATTTAATGCACCATTTCCCCATATATATCTATCTAAAGCACACAATCCATTAATTTTGGCCCTTTTCTGCAACTCTTCAAGGGACACTATATATACACTCCATTGTAAAATGGATTTTTAATGTGACCAGAATAGAGCAAAAATTCTCGATATAGCACCGTCTCATAAGTAATGTGATGTCAAAATGCTATTATATCCAGCAGTGTTATTGATTTCATCGTGATTGTTAGCGGCAGACAAGTTTTCTCTTTTATTGTCAGTTAAGGTCTCTCTCTATATATATTTTCTTTTTATCTCCTAACAAATAAGCCTGAGAAGAAGAAAATGAAATTATAATAAATTGTAGAATAAGTTCAATCATGAAATATTGTAATAAATCACGATTCTCTGATTTCATCCATTTTTGCGCCCGTCTTTTGCCAATATAAAGAGCTCCAAGATAGTTTTCTATTGCCTCCGAGGAGACTTTATGTTCATCTATGCAACAGATTCATGCACGAAATAGTGGCTCACGTGAAATATTTTCACCAAAAAAAAACTAATGCTAAAAAGGATTTGTATGTTTCACAATTTACAACACAATACTGTAAATCGTGATAGAATTTCACAATTTTATGTGCAATATTCACACAGAGAATTTGCCTTTTCAACCTCTGACACTGTCATTTGAATTTTCCTTTTAAATCTATTGCAAAAATCTCTCATGATTCCCTCTTTTTTTTCTCTCACACCATGGAAAGCATGTCCAGTGCATAACAATATGTCTCTGTCCTATAATACCCCATTATGGATCTGAAGAATATAAATTTAGAATTACCAAATCTATCACACCTAATCGAATTGAACAGATTTACAGTCACGGTCTCATCTCTCTTCAACTCCAATTAGAGAGCATTGGCAATCCGAGAGGCAGATTAGTATCAACATCTAACAAATTGTTTTGATATCTCATATAAACAATTTGTACGTCTCCGTGAGATATTTATAGGGACAAATTGCAAAAGAGATAAAGGAAAAAAAGACTCGTCACACTTTTTTTTACTTCTTCTTCTTTCTCGCATATACAACAAATGGGGGGAATATATGGAGTTGCATGGCTTGGGACTCTCTGATGTCTCTACCTCAAACACTAATCCACTCCCCCTCAGTCAACATGTCGCACGCTCAAAATAAGCTCTTTTCCCCCATCGTTATAGTGAGAGTGTAATTTTCCTCTTGAAATACAAGAGAGACATTTATTTAGATATTCCGCGGTTTTCTCCCACCCCCCCAAAAACTTAATCCACCACGCCGTTGTCTGCTCGACAGCATATCTCACTAGTGCAGGTGACAAATTTATTCGAAATATACGAGGGAGTGTGAGAGCTAAAATGACGAGAAATTAGTTACTAGACAAATTGACGCATCATGTCACATTTATCTTTCGCTGTAAATCTTTAGTCATTTTCACGAGTAACTGCATAAAATTGAAAGGGATGGGAGAGAAGGAAAAAATTCTTATATATTTTACCATAAATTTCAATCATTTCTTCACCATTAACTTTAAATTACTCGCCTCCCTCATCATCATTTTCAAACCATAATTAAATTGATTTATATCTCAGACTTTCAAATTTGTATCTATTGGGTGTCTCTTAGGGTGTGTCCAGGATCTGATGTGATAGATCGATACAAAAGATACTCATTTTTAACTTAATTTCAAAAAGCAATACGAATAATAGATTGAAAATTTGATTTTTACAGTTTGTATATTTCCAATTCGAAAATTTAAATTTTCCAGCTCAATCTCAAAAGTTTTCCTAAAAATTTCAAAAAGAACTTCCTCTTAAGTCTACTTTTGATCGGTTTAAACCGGTTCAAGTCTCATTGAAACCTAAAAGTTTGCTTTTCGAACTATTTTGAAAGATCTTTTAAAATCAGTTTATAAACTGATTAAGGCCGACATTAACCCGATTTTGAAAAATCAAATTTGAAAAATTTTCAGAATCAATCCTAAAACCGGTTTTAACTTCTGATCCAACATAAAATCATTTAACGTCAAACGCTTTTCCTTTCCCAATGGCCTCATTTCTTAAGAAATTGACCTTTTTTTTCAGAGAACCAATTTAAAGATCAATAAAAAACAATCCTAAATCGTTATTTTATTTAAATTAATCAACTATGACATGAGTCCTCTTGGACATACAGTACAGTTTAGGCAATAAATTCAATTGCCTTTCCCTCTCTCCCTCTAAATTTCATCACTTCTAATCATCATTTATGATCCGAGAGAATCCAGCTCCCCAATTTATGACAAGGAATATCAATAGGGAAAATGACCCTTCTTTTCATCATTGGAAAATATCATTACTTTCTTGTGCCTTTGTGCCTTTTGTGGTGTGATTTAATTTTTCAATTGATCAATTTAATTTCATTGATCCACGCATTGAACCTCATAGCGCCTCCCCCCACTTATAGAAAAATATTAAACCATATCGCGAGAAGTGTGAGTATGAGAATTCTCCCTAAATTTGTTATAGTCATAAATTATTAAATTTAATCTCTCACAAAAGGCATTAAATTTACTCACTCTCTCTCTAGAGCTGTTAATTTTCCCCCCCCAGCCTTTGCCATGCGAGATTACTATCATTATAATGGGAGGCAGGATGGTTTTTGGTGTTTCGGGTGTTTCATATTTTGATGAATAAACTCACGCCACAACTACCAATTATGGCAGTTGGAGGAATGGACAAAAAATATTGTGCCAAAAATCTTCCTCTTTGCCACACTTTTCTTCGCACCACTGCCAATTTTTTTTTCTTCTCGATACACATAAGGAAGCCAAAACAGACAACAAAAAGCTCTTATACTATTTTTCCATACTAATAAATTCTCTCTCTCCATCTCTATCTCACTTGAGGTGTGCAAATATTATAGTAATTTGATCAAAACGATTCAGCACAGGCAGCTGCTTCTACCTTTTTTGCCATCTTCTTTCTTTTTGAACATATCATCTCACAACCTTCTCGCTCCATTCAATCTCTCTATTTTAGGCTATTATTTGCTCACATACACGCACAATCCATTTGAGACCTTTCGCTCCCGAAACAAACTCCCATTTCATTATTGCCACACAGTTTCGACGAAAAATCATTGGACTTTTCTTTTGTTATACCTCAGATGAAATGTCATGAATGATCACATTTATCCCATTTCTCTCTTTATACTCAGGAGAAATTTATATATACCTCATATACCTACATCACACATAATATGTAAGAAAAGGTGTACGATGACTATGAAAGAATCTCAATGAGAGTCTCGCGCGATGGTCGTGTTTTTTGGAAAATTGGAAGAAAATTGTGTATTGGAGGCACACAAAATACCAATGAGTTTACTTATGAATCAACCCAACGGTGTGTGTGCAATACATCAATCGCAAAATTGATTACTTTTGCAGAACACACAGTGGCAAACATTGCATTCCGAAAACCCTCCCCCGTAACCTTATTTGTATACACATCTCCATACACACTCATCCTCCTTGCGTACAAAAGAGATGGTAAACACAGGCTGTGTGAGGGAAAATGAATAGTATTCGCTCGTTGTTCAGCAAATATTGTGCACTTCTTACCCATCCAGATCCTATCAATTTGCCTATATACATAATACATACAAGGTATTTCTATTGAGAATTGATTTTCTATACAAATTCAAGCATGATTGCATGGAATCGAGAAATTCACTGTATATTCTCTAAAACTTTAACTTTGATTGTAGGAAATTGCAATATTTATTCAACGGAGAATTTGCAATTAAAGTGCTGAAACTTGTGAGAGACACAATTTACCATTCAATTTGTAGCAAATTGATATTTTCGCAAGCGAAAAAAAATACTCTCAACTCTTACAAATAACAACTTCAACGAACCTCTTCACACTAAAGGCCCCACTTATCCATGCTAATAGAGAAATTATCTCAATTACAACCAGCAATCACATTAATTACCCAGAAACAACTCTGACAGAACTGATGAGTCCCTTTTTCTGAAACACCCTGTCGAGAGCCCACATTTATAAGGCAAATGGATTTATAGTCAACAGAACTCTGAACCTATATGGGAAGGTATTAAAGAAGCGTGCGAGTAAAATCAGCAGGAGGAGAATTCCAACAAAAGCCACTCGCACTCAATGCGTCCCTTCTGCTTATGGTATGAGGAAAAAAATGACTATATATATAAATGGGGTGACTCTCTCAATACCCCCAGTTAATCTCTCTTTCCCCGAAATATCCACAAACACACATCAATTTATACATCACACATTTTTTTCAGGAAACTTATGGCAAATTGATTGATTTTTTTCCCTCTCTCGTCTTCACCTCGATTTGTCAAACTTTTCAACTTTAACTTAATTCTGTGCGAGTGACGCAACGACGCCATGTGATAAGCGAAACACGGTTGAGGTAACATCGGGATAGGGTAGATAAAATAAAAATTAAATTTGAAAGAACTATATAATGACCTAATAGGGAGCTCCAATCAAACATATTGTATGAGGTTGATGCGTTGAGATTTCAAGTTTTTACTTTATACAATTTGGTGCCTAAGAAGCCTGGTTTTAGCTGTACTATTTCGACAAACTGGTATTGTTGAAAACGCTAGTTTCTCTACTTTCAAGATCTGTTCTCAGATTTGTAATTGGATCAGGTTCTAGGCTCCTAAATCCAATTGATTCTAGGTGTGTTCTAATTTCTTTTTAAATCAACCCCTACAAAATCTGCACACCTAAAATCAAATGGTTCTAGGATCCTAGAACCTGATTCAATCACAAATCCGAAAAAAGTTGAAACTTGAATTCTCAACGCGAAAACCTTAGAAAAATTTTGTTGTTATAATCCATGAACAACCTAAAAGTCTTGTCCAAACTATCTCAATTCTAAACAAATCGAATTAATCAGATTGCAAGACGAAACATTAGACTTTAGAGGATAAAGAATAGCCATTTGACTTTATAGTCTCACTTCAAGACCATCAACTTCCCTCTCATATACAGTGTAAGTGTTAAATGATGTGTATTTCTCAGTACAGAGTGCCAACTTGTCAACATTATGGATGCCTCCAAAAGTAAATAAAGCTCAAGAGAGAGATACAACCAAAAGCAAAGAGATACGAAGGAGGGAGCAAAAAAAATATCACGATCGGCAGGCGGTAATAAAAATAAATCAAAATGCAAATAAGGAAATTATATGTGATTTCATACAAACTCCTCAACATGGAGGCAACTTTAATACTATCATCATAAAACGCAATCTGGCAAATTGAATCTCTCAATATGTCTTTTGCGACAGTTTTACGCGATCTTCTCCATCTCCACTGTCTCTCCCAGTCTCAAAGCCTCCATACACACTGTAACCCATTCACATGAGCATTTTCCAATGAAATCATAGAAATTACCATAAATATTCTAACATTAGAATATAATTCTCATGTCGTTTACATTTTTACCCACTTATTATATATCTCACTTTTTTTATCCCTCCATATTCCTCATCATGGTCTGATTGATGAAATTGCCTCCGTATCTCAAATGTTCATCTCCCAAGTGAGGCTGCTTTTTCACTCTACACGCTCCTGCCCATGGCGCCACAATTACAAATAATTCACTAACCCTAAATCACCAACGTCAAGTGGGAAGAAAGCTCATTAAGTCATCATCGCTCCTCATTGAACTTGTTTTCTTCTTTATTCCACACTCTGCTGGTCCATCCACTCTTGATATGCCTTCTCTTTTGCCATGACCTCGCGGATGAGACAAATCCTTCAACTTTTCGAGAGTCAGAGCAAAAGAAATTGAAAAAAAAGAGGAGGGCCCATTCGTCATTTAACACCCAAACACCCCATAGTGAGATTTCTTTTTCAGATTATACAACGCTTCACTCACGCTCCTCGTAAAACAATCAAGAATTCTCCATCTTTTCTCAACTCCTTTTCCGTTTTCACGCATTCCTCCTCACTCTTTCTCGGTCTCAACATCTCTCTCTAAATGTCTTTCCTATCCCATTTATATACTATTGAGTTAAAATAGTAAACAAAACCCAAGAATAAAACTCAAGGGATAAATCTTCAACTTTAGCGCGCGAGTATCCCCATAAGAAAATTCCATTGACCTCGCCACGTCAAGGCACTTCCTTCAACTTTTTAATTTATAAATTTAACAGAGGAAAACTTTTACCATCTCTCAATCAAAACACAAAATTGTACTACATATATAACACATCACTTCCTTTACCCTCTCCTTTATTACTTTTAATGTGTGAATGTTTTTGCTCCTCAACAGACAGTTTTTTTTGTATCTCCCGTCTGATTGATTGATTAATTGACGATTCACCACATCTTTTTGTCAGTTTGAGTACGCCAAAAAGAAAATGTGTGTCATGCCATAATAATATTTCTTGCTTTGTTTATCATTTCCACTCGCATTTTGGCCTTTCCTGTGTGCAAAATCAATGCAGTGGTGCGCTGTTTTTCTCTCTCATATTATCTAATTAAATATCTCTCATCAATTTTGCATTAATCGTGTAACTTATGCAGCATATATGTTAGATAGTATGCAAATTGATGCACCACGACATATAGAGACAATTGTGGCCACCAACTTAATCCCATTGCTGATCTCGTGCAATTCCGCCGCCCGTTAAGTGTTGGAAGAACGAGTGATTAGTTCTTGGTGTGAATAGGGTGATGTTGAGCCAGGATAGAAGGTGAGTAGGGAGCCATAGATGGACACACGTTCCAACAAGAGGAATTGTGAGGCTTTAAATACCAAGAATGGGATGAGACAGAGAGAGAGGAGATTGTGTGGCTTGGAAAGAGAGTCACGCTCGGGCATTGGGGTTTTGCGCGAGAACTGACTTTAATTTGCTGTTATTATCGTCATTATGTCTCTCGGTGAATTGCAGCAATGCAACTTGGTGTGAAATGAGTATGGATATTCAAATAGGGAGGGAAGAGATCATGCCCAATGTGAGAGATTGAAGAGATTTGGCATCTTCAAGTTCACCATATACATGACATTATAGTCACTGGATGTCCAAGAAGAGGTGGGTATAAAATTAATAAATCTAGATAATCTTAGGTGGTATAAAAATCTACTAATATTTTGAGGCTAAATCCGTCAAAGTTCATTCCTCTTTCTTAAGCCTTGAAATAGAGCGAAATATAGGTTAATAAGTCATTAAGACTTAAATTTTTTGTTAGACATATTCAAGTCATAATGAAGTCATTGCGACCTATAAAGTCCTAAGACGTTTTTCAACACTTAAAATCAACCTAAAATCGTTTTTATTCACATTATCTCTTTTGATAATTTAAAACTGATCCAAAACCGTTTTTATTCTTATAAATCTGATCAAACCGGTTAAAAATGTTTTAAAACCACCTTTAAACATTTATTACAACAACATCCAAAGTCGTTTAAAGTGATTAAAACCGGTTTAGAACTGTTTAAAACTACGGGCGGTCCCGGCTTACCGGGGACAAAAATCACTTAGGGGTAGTTCGGATAGTCGAACGTTCCACGAATAAGTTGACGAAATTATTCGTGGAGAATCTGATGCTGAAAAATTGATCCCAAAGAGTAGCTCATGCACTGCACACGCGCGAAGCGCTGTAGAATGAATTTGGGTGTCCCCAGCAGTCACTGGGAGCAAAGGCGCCCTTCAAAGTCTTTCGCGGGATTTTTTCCTAGCAAGTGGTAGAAATGATTCCCGCACCATATTTAAGACACTCCGTGCAACTGAGAAAAACAATGTCCGGTCGATCATTCAATTATCTTTCCAGCCACATCGAAAATCATCTCTTTTTCCATACCTTGTTTGCAATTCAGTGAAATTATTCACACAATCGACTTCATGAGATGTCTTGTGGTGCTTGGAACACCTATATATCTCTCTAGAGCTTACTTTGTATATCGATATATACCTCCAAAACTGTGAAGGAGCAACTTCTCTTGCTCAGCAAGAGGCGAAACGGGCGAAACTTATGGATAGAGAGACTATGGCAGTGTGTAAAAAAGCCAATATATAAGTTCTTTGTGTATTTTGCACAGCATATATACCTATATATTTGTGTATATAGTGCTGTTTTTCTGAAGGCAACCACCGTATCAAACTGAAATAATCTCAAATCGTGCTGGAAACAATACCAGAAACTCCTCATGTGAGATTCAAAGTGGCTCAAGTAAAGGCACTCTGGGGCCTTTATTTTCCTTCTTTTTTTCTTGCCCCCCTTTACACTCCATCGAGTGAAAATGCACAACAGGAAATAATAATTCCGCTAAATTTACGCTAATATTAATATAAAAGTTTTTCACTTGGAATAATCCTCCTATAAAATTGACCATTCTTTTAGTTACAGACATCGCAGTAAAAGATGTTGCAGAGAAAATGGCACAAAGTGCTGAAATTGCAGTTTGTGCCGAGCGAGAAGTAAATTAAATGAAAATTCCAATTAACGCCAATTCCAGTGCAAATGAAATTTCTTGAAGAATTATTGATAATTCAACTTCCGACACTCTAAATTACCATTTTACCAAGTGGTGTGTAATTCCTGCTTTTAATATGCTGTGTATATGTATGTATATTAACCCAACATTACAACAAGAGGCTGTTTAGAAATTGCACCATGAAGGAGAAATAACTTTCACATAAATTTTCCTTCTCTCCCTCTTATTGCAGTTTTTTCTCTCTTTCACTCCCCTCTTACCTCCTTGCCACTTTTAATATATGGGCGTTTATGAATGATAATAGTGTCTCAAGGCGAAATAGTTGGATATAATTAACAAGAAGAGATTTTCCTTAATGTCTTTTCATTTTTTTTCTCTCCTCATTCTAAAGTTGCATTGCTCAAATTCTCATTTTATGTGGTTGTTGTTATTTTTTTTTCTCCTCTCCCTCACTCTTCAGTTTAACACTCTATACTGAAATTCATTGATTTTCCTATTTCCACACAAATTTTCTCGCTATTTCATCGCGTCAGAATGGGTTTGTACAGAAATTTTATAGCAATCATGAGCTCTCTCAGTGAATTGGTTTGTGTTCGCCTTATCGTCCTGTAATTACAGTCTAATGGCTAAGCGCTTTACACTAAACCGCTTTAGCTTATATAGAGTGTAAAATTAAGTAATTGAAACTATTCACTTTTCAGAAAACCTATTATGGGTTGGTCACTTCCTGAAAGGGCAAACCTTCAAATTAGAAAACTTTCATCGCCGGATTTTTCTTGTTCCTAAAACTCGACACGATCATTTCCCAGAAACTGCCAATTAACTTTTTTCCCGGAGCAAGTTTTCATTTCATTTCTCAAGTCACCTTGAATATCCTAACAAAACCAGCGAAAAGAACTTTCATATCATTTTCTTTGCAATCTCATTATTCAAATAGACTTTATTTACAAAACAACTGAGTGAGATTAATCTCTGAGAGACTTGCCTCAATTGCTAAAAATACCTGAGACATAATATTGTGAAGCCGAGAACCTGTTAATAATAAAAATCACGTGAATGTGTCTCATTTTTGTTGAAAATGTCTGCTGAAACAATCTTTCTGGCTTTTTATAATGTTTATAACACTTTTTATCCATCAAAAATTTTTGTATCATTCTTCATCGAGACATCACAATTACTCATACTACACTATAAATCGCGTCTGCTGCACAAATGATCGCATATTAAAGTGATTTCAGTGGAGAAGATTGAGACAAAATGTCACGATAACTTCTCATTTGGAGCTCGGCGGCAATATTCATGTTCCTCCTTTCTCTCTAAATTAATCTCCCTTTCTGTCGGAACAATAATTCACTATATATTTTGCATACAAAATCCATTAGGATTATATTCATTTATTTATTTTCACAAATGGTTAACTTCTACCATCTCTTTCGCTTATTTTTGCCCTTTAAACTCTGCCAATCAATTAATATAAAATTGAAAAGGGAGATTTTAAAAAGGTAGAAACACTTGTAATACGCTCTGCTAAAGATAATCTATTCCAGGCTCAAACGACAGTTCCCAGGAAGAACTTAGAACCCTTAGAACCCCAAGGACCAAGCAGTGGAAATTTCTATGGGAATTCCCTATGGAATTCCTTGGAAAAATTCTGTTATAAAAGACTGTTAGGTATTCGTTTTTAAATACACGGAAATGCTAATGGAATTCTTTATAAAAATTCCTTGGAAATGTTAAGAAATACTCGAATGTATGTCGTACGACATTTCCCACATTTCCTATCAAGGTGTCCATACAAACTTTCCCATTATTCTTTCGTAAAATATGCAAAATTTCCTGAAGGGAAAAACGGACTTTTCTTGTGGAATTCCTGTAATTAATTCGCTGGGGACATTCAATTGGAAATCAAACGAAATTTTCCTTTGCAGGACAAGGACTTTTCCGGCATAATTCTAGTGGACTATTCCACTGCAATTCCCAGAGGAGTTCCTGAGGAAGATTCCTAATTGCTTTTCGCGCAATTAAAAAAAAATCCTGGGATCATTCCATGGAAAAATTCCTGTCTATTCCGCATAGAAAAATATTTTTTTTAGAATTTTTAAAATACTTTTTTTTTTAATATTTTTCTTTAACACTAGAACTACCTACCGGGAAAAAATATTCCTAGAACTACCAAACTGGGTCAAAATGACCAGGTATAGCTAACTTTGGTGTTTGTTAATCGATTTTGATGAAATTTTTTTTTAAATGAAACCCAGTGGAGGTTCCACACGGCACAGTATGCATTACGGCCTAAGAGAGTATGCCATCAGTGTATGGTATACGTTGTACATAACACCTGTATTCGAAAATGTATGAGAATCCATATTCTGTGACTCCACTATCTCCGATACAAATATGCCATACTGTAACGCGTTCTGATAAAGTTTACAGTAAACCATACTTTCACACTGTATTTCATGCCATACATGTATTGGATGATATATGCAATACTATGAAACTATACTGTATTGCATTCTAGTAAGGCTTACAGTATGCTTTGCATTATAGCATACTGTATTTCATACACGTATGATATAATGTATACTGTCAAAATTTATAGGGGAGAACCATCCAAATTATTGGCGTAAGCAAGTTAGTGTGTTGTTTTTTGGGACAACTAAAAAAATAAGTTGGGTAATTTGTTCTAGAAAAACTAGAAGTTAAAAACTAAGAACTTCTATTTTTTCTAGACAAATTACCCAACTTATTTTTTTAGTTGTCCCGAAAAACAACACACTAACTTGCTTACGCCAATAATTTGGATGGCTCTCCCCTAAATGTTTTAACAGTTTACATTATATCATACGTTTATGAAATACAGTAAAATTAGAAAGAATTTATATTTACAGTATAATATGAATTGTTTTATTTCATATATTAAGTTACATTATATCAATACATGGTATCCATCCAATGACTTGTAGATGTTGTCCGGTACTTCTAAGTTCGCCAGCGCCTTCAGCAATTCCCCAGAGAGTTCAACAACGCTCTAAAAGAAAATCTACATAAATATTTTATCAAAATTTTACAATTTTTTGTAGTTACCTTTCATATCTCGCGATCTGTAAGTCCTCACTCTGTTTTTTGCCATCTTTGATGTTGAAGCAGCTTCTTTTACGCCGCCTCCATTTTCTCCTGTAGAAGTGGTAGAAGTGCATAAGCTTAGCGTGATCATTTTTAAAGTGGTACATTTTTTTTTAAATTAAGTCTTGAAAAAATCTATGAAATAACGGGATTAATGAAAAGGAAAATAAAAATAGTATGTAAGAGACGTATAGGAGCTGTAAGAGAGTATATCGAGTAAAAATACCAGTTTTTGACTTAAATTTGGATTAAAAACTATCTACGATCTGCTTATGCGGCTTATGCAATACATAATAGTTTACACGTATGGCATATGGTAAGGCATACAAGAGCACACAAATATTTTTCAATAAATTGTTGTTCACTGACTTGCAAACAAGTCGCTTTATCTAAAGATCATAATACAGATGAAAACTGGGTGTAAGAGCATGAACTTACGGCTTAATTTCAGAAAATTTCCTCAGTCTTACCTTTGCAAGTTTTCCTTTACTTCTGTCAGGAATTCAGACTTCCGGGACTTCCACGATCGAATTCACACTAATAAATCACTAGATAATTTGCTTAACATCAATTTTATGGCTTTTTTGGGGGGTTTTCTTAAAACGACGCTCACACACATCTCACTTGTTTGACACTTTGACGAAGAAAGAGAAAACATTGCCGCCAACTTTCACCTAGTACCAACCATGCAACTTGTATAGAACAATATGCAATTTAAACGACGAAAAATTGCAATTTATGCTTAGAATTCATATTCCTTATAAATTGACTCTCATTTTTGGGGCTTTCTGAGAAATTTCAATGAAAAAATTGTCAAATTAGCCATGGTGTACAGGTAATGCGTGACCGATGCCATTCTTGTCACGCATTGAGTATGGGATACAAAATGTGTGACCCCGTAGCACATAGTTTAATTTTAAGCTAAATCATACTAAATCACAATAAAATCGCAATATTAGAGTTTTTCTATAAATTTACTTGCATTTTGGGCACATTATCGGGGATTTTAGTGTCGAATTTCGAAATATTATCTATGGTATACATGTAATGCGTTACCGATGCCATTCTTGTCACGCAAAGAGTAATGCAATACTAGATGCGCGACAAAGTAAGGCATAATGTGGAACTGTGGAACCTCCACTGGGAAGGGCGAGCTTTTCCACCAAAAGAAAAACTGAGTCTTCAATCCATTTTCTCTCTTGCAGATCCAAATCTCTAGCATGTGCATGTGTCTCAGCATCAGTGCTTCGGTGGCTCTGGGCTGTCTCTTCACGCCCAAAGTCTAT
>CAKKOB020000270.1:14295-30383 GCA_918844115.2 Phlebotomus perniciosus | reverse complement strand
AATTGAAGTATTTTTAAAAGACCGTGTTTTTTTTAATAATATTTTTAAAATTAAAATTCAAACACGAGGATGATTATTATTTTAGCATAGATGCACCTCTGCTACCCCTTCGATATCATGGTAGTTTAGTCTCTCCTGCTCCAAAAACTTGCCAGTAAAAAGACTTGTTTGAAACTGCCCCTGTTTGAAAGTGCCCCGCTCTCCCCTATATTAGAAATTGATGAGTATTACGAAACATAAACCAAAACATATGTATAATAACTGTCTATTTTCAGAGGCCTAAGAACATCATACCTGACCATTTAATTTAATCTAAACTGGTCTTCGTAGGATGAAGAAATTAGACGTTCTTTTTTTATTGTTTTGTGGAAGAGTAAAGAAGCTCTCCATAGAGTTTCTTTTTTTTTCCCGTGAAAGATTAAAGTGCAGAAAAAAAGAGTAAATCTTCTCATATCAAACATGTTGAGATGTCTTTTTCGTGGAATTTGTAGAATTTTTATGGCACTATAATGTGCCCGCATCACAAAACACGCGGAAAGGTGGATCAGTCTCCAGGGCTAAAAGGTGAGACGGCGTGGTCAAAGTTTTCACCGGGACAACATGGGAATGAGATTTTTGACTGATTCTCTTCCGTGGAACCTCCGTCAGAGGCTTTCGATTCGCACAATTGCGTCTGCTCTTGAAATAATGTCCCGCGAGCAAGAAAATGTCTTCCGGGATCAATTTTACTGCGTCTGCCATTGAAAAAGAAGAAAAATATCCTGAAATGTGGTGACAAGAGACAATTCCGTCGTAGTTTATCTATCTTATATTTTGAATGATATGACTGTGCCCTCTCTATGGTGCTAAAGTGTTTCCAAAAAGGTAAAGAGTATGAGCAGCTGTTGCGCTTTCTTCGTAACCGATGGATGCAGATCATGAGACAGTCTCCTCCTCAAATGAGCTTCATTTCTTCCCTCCACGCGAGAGCAAATTTTCCGTATTACACAAAATAATTGTTCGCGCAACTTGTCCTTTTTGGATGTTTTCCTACATCTGTCTATTCTTGGTGTGTGCCTTCGCGGAGTGTCGATCAAAATAATTCTCTGGCGAGTCTGCGAAACGTAAATTTGGAATTTGCCATTGTCATAAAACATCTCTGGGCTGTAGCGAATGCCAGAAGGGCGAGCAATTGCAGCGGGAGTTTCCATAATCATCCCACGAAGACACATATATAGAGAAAGGAGAAAAGGGTGTAATGAGGCGTCTAATAAATTAGCAATATAAATTATGCTTTTATGAATATGATATTCGCACTACATATATACGAGATTTATTCAGCAATTCCCGAAGAGATCACTGTGGTAAATGAGCCATTTCGCACTCTGCAAAACTTCTTCACATTTCATGCCCTCCGACGAGCCGCACTCCTTGGGAGATGCGTCTGGTGGTGTTTATAAATAAATTATTATTTAAAAGATTCCCACTCTGATTAATTATTGTGCCTTGTGTGTGATCATATGGCGATCGCCTCGGAATTTATGATACTCTTTCTCACCCACAAGTCTTTGATTCTCCTCCACACATAAAAACGAAAGAGCTCACCCAGTCACTATCAGTGACCATAAATTACAGGTATATTTCTCTCCAATCTTCCAAGACTAAATTCTTAAATCAGTTTTTTGGAATTTCTCTCATAAAAATAAAACCCATGTAGGTATATATATTTTCTTCGTATTAAACAAGAGGTCAAAGATTTCTGTATAGCTTTTAACTTTTTTCCGTGAATCGGTTGGAAGTATAGAGACATTTCGGAGGGAAATTAACCCATAAAAGTGTCTTATGGGCATTTTTTGTTATTAATATGCATCATATGATTTTTTTTTAATTTCTGTGAATGGTTAAGCGTGAATGTATGAAAGTTTCTCAATAATTTCAGATCATTGAAGGTTTTGGAAGAATCTTTAAGGGGCTTTCAAAGCAAGTTCACCAGAGCTTTGATTAGGGAGGCTAAAAAACCTTTAAAAGATAACTTAAATGAGATTTGAAAGAAAGCCCAAAAGAGCTTTAAGGAAGCTTTGGAGAACTTTAAAAGAAAGCTGTAAAAGGTTTTAAAGTGAAGCTTTATGGAGCTTGAAGCCCTAGCTTCTAAGAATGTTAGGGAATATCCGTGAAAGCTCATAATTTTTTTTTTTACAAAATGATAAGAAAACAAAAAAAGCTTTGAAAATATCCCCAGAGCTCTATATTTTTTTAGAGCTTGAAATTATCTTCAAGAACCTGTAAAGCTCATAAAATTTATCCTAAAGCTTTTCAATTTTTCCAGTTTTTTTTTTAATTCTATTGATTCTAAACTTTTGCAAAAGTTTTACTAACTTTATAAAACTTTGACTTAGTAAGTTATCCAAGTTTAGCTTTTTCCATCAAAGTTTCATAATTTTCCTGAAAGCTCCACATCAAGAAGTTCTAAGTGATTTGATAAAGCTCACAAGCTTTCACAAAATTTCGAAAAGCTCGTAAAATGTTTTGATCTGACAGCTCCACTTCTAAAAGTTCTCATGCACTTCTATTCAAGAGTAATCTCTTACTTGAGAAAAATGCTATTTTTCTTTAAAAACAAACCCTTGCTCTTTAACATCTAGTGATTTTTTTATAACTAATTTTATCAATTTTTGTTATCTTTATTCTAATTCCATTGACATGAAACTCTAAATAATTCTTATATCCATGAACAAACATCTTGAAACCCTTTAATTCAATTCATCCAACTCTCCTAATAGTTTTCAAATTAAGAATTAGATCAATACATTTTACTCTTATTTTGGTAGATCAAGAATTCATCTTCTGTAAAAACCATAAAAAGTAAGACATGCAAATAAAACAAAGCGTTAATGTTACAACCCGTTATTTTACGTTTTTTTTTTCTTTACTGCGAAAACCAGGGATTTTTAGAGTCATGCATTCTATAGGGAATTTCACTCGAGCAACTGCATCGAAGTGACCTAAAAATAGATCGGATACATTCTGAAGGTACAACAGTTTCTATAGGTACGAATTACTTCTGTAGATACGGATTATTTCTGTAGATTCGGATTGTTTCAGTCAAGGGATGAATTGATTTTAAGTGGCAAAGTGGAAAACATTTAAAGTCATGCATTCTATTGGGAATTTCACTTGATCAACTTCATCGAAGTGATCTATCAATCCAATCCACTTCGCAAACTAATCCGCTCTCTTTTTAGCTTCTACTGGATGTAGAGAAAAGGAATATGTTTGGGATTTGAGGATGAATGTTTCAGTAGTTGCGGATTATTTCTGTTGGTGCGGATTAGTTCTACATGAACGGATTAATTCTGTTACTACGGATTATTTCTGAAGGTATAACAGAGTTATGGATTACTTTTGTAGGCAAGGACTATTGCTCTAGATTCAGAATATTTCTGTATATACGAATTTATTTGTATAGGTACGACGGATTATATCAGTAAGTTACGGATTATTTCTGAAAATAGATCGGATAATTGCTGAAGGTAAAACAGTTTCTATAGGTATGGATTACTTCTGTAGGTATAACAGATTGTATATACGGATTATATCTGTTGGTGAACAGATTATATCCGTAGATACGGATTATTTCTCTATATTCCGGTTGTTTCAGTAGTTACGAATTATTTCTGTTGGTACGGATTAGTTCTGTAGAAATGGTTTACTTCTGCAACTATGGATTATTTTTGAAGGTATAACAGATTATTTCTGTTGGTACGGATTACTTCTGTAGATTTAACAGATTATCAATCATTTTACACTTTACTGATACATTTTCGATCATAATACAAACTTATTAAAATCGAAATTTTTATCCATAGAAGCTTCTAAAAAAGAAAAAATTAACCCAAAAGCTTTAATTATTTGCTAAAAGGTTGTACACACTTTTTAATTGACACAACCTTTGTTGATATAAGCGCACGATAAAAGAGAAATATAGCGAGAAAATTGGTTCTCCAATCAGGCATCCCTATGTAGGTCTATACTGTCTTCTTTTCCGTATATCACTTTCTTGGTGAGATATGGAAAAAAGAAGGAAAATTCCTTGGCAATAATTGACTTGGCGGATGAAAAACAAGTGGGTGTTGAGACATTGAGAGAATTTGCAAGAATTTAGATGTGCCATTAGCAGGAAAAAATGTTGAATAAATACGATCGCGTCAGACGAAAGGTGGCAGAGAAGAATCCCGCGTGTAAAGAGCTTAAATTGAACTAATAATGTTCTGTGTGTTTGCGGGTACAGAGAGAGAAGACTATCGTGACGAACCAATTTCCTGCACGAATACACATCGAATATTTTTTTTTCGCATAATATAGCTTTTACACGCATTCTATATTATGAGATAATTCTTTGTTTATTGCCTGATAATACTAGGCGGACTTTCAGGCATTTCGCGCGGGTTCTCTCGTATTTTGTCGACACACTAAATTATAGATATACCGCCAGGAGAAGTGAATTGGGGAGGAATATTAGTTAACGTGATAAGATTAGAGATCGTGCAGCAAAAGACAATGAGTTAATCTTGGGAAAATTGCATGACATGGTTGATAATTGTACTGTGGCGAGAACGAGGATGAATTGAGAAATGGAAGAAAATATATATCTACAGCAATTTTTACCCAAATTAGATAACTTTGGCTCCTCTACAAAAACATTCTCGCTCGGATAAGACAATTCAAAGTCTCTCTCTGTGATTTGAGAGAAATTTCATGTTGAAGAAGAACATCTCATGACGCTCAATTCTTTCCAAATGTGATTTTCTTACATCTAGGGCGAAATATTTAAATTAATTGATATACTCGGATGTTGAATAACTCCAAGAGAGGAATCCCAATTGGGAACAAAGTTGAAAGAATTTTAGATGAAGAGAGAGAAAGTTAAATAACTGATCAAATTTTTCGAAGATTGCTGAACAAGTTTAATAATGTTCTAGATTTTAGGAATCCTAAAGTTACAGAAAAGCAACATAAACCCACTCCCTTTATATGTCCGAGACTAGAACATTTTCCTTTTTTTATGATTCCATTCAACTCTGCTATAAATTTTCTCCAATTTGCACGAGAATGCTTCAATTGAAATTCGGAACTTCCAATGTCGAGGGAAATTGATTTCTGCGAACGTTGAATGAATTTCGCGTTGATTTTCTTTCTTTTCTGCACTTCTCTCCCTTTTTCCGATTATACTTCGCATTCGAGTGTGTGTATGCGTGTAACGTTTTTCGTGAAAAGGGAAAGTCTCTTCCCATCGCTCTGTATTTTTTTTTTGCCAATGAAGAAATAACAGGGGTAAAGGAAATTGCTGAAAAATACCGATGACATGAAAAAATAAAAAAGAATGTTATCAGCGACATAATATGAATGCCAAATTATTAATTCATTAAAGGTCAGACAATATGGGGAGGATTTTAATTAGAAGTATAATCGTCCTTAGGAGATTTGTTTTATTCTCGCAATTTTAACTGGAATGTAATTACTCTGTTCACTTGCAAGGCTGGGTAAATTCTCCCAAGAGTGAGTGTAAATGTTTGGCGATTTATGGGTGTTTCAACTGGGAATCATTTTGGGAGAAAGAAATGTGTTCGCTGAGGGTGTCATTAAAATTTTGTGATGTATTCTGTCTCATTTTCACCTTGACAATCGCTCTCGGTCGCACCTCAATTAAGTTGTAATTCAATGGATATCTCTCCCTCCTTTATATTGTGCAAATATTTTCCGTCGTTTCTGCAATAAAATTCACGGTTCCCGGGAGAGGGAGACATGAGATGTGACTTTCACGCGGGGGTGTAAATTGGTGAGAGATTACGGAATGAGATAGCGATGGAGAGCTTTCGTATGGCTTTTGAAGATGGAGGGTGTGAGGAGAAAGGGAAGACCTTCGGGGGGAATAACTTTTTAATTTGTGCGTATGTGGGGTTCTTGGAAAAGCTCTGGTGGATGCAACAAAAGACAGATGTATAGCTCAAGTACACCCTTGATACACACACTTAAATTTTTTTATTACATCAATTGAATTTTTAATCATTATCACGGGGGAGAAGCGAGAATTTTATTGTCACGACACAAAAATGGCAAATCTGCAATCCAAATGTTTATCCGATTTTCCGTTTCTCCGTCTGTTACCGCACTGGAGGCCAAACGGTTGCAGATAGAGACTTCAGGTCTTCGGGGGACCCCCCAAAAGTCGACCCAAGGATCAGGACCAGGCCCTTCATTTTTCTAAAAGAGCCCCCCTATCCCCTATAAAAACATGTTTTTTGGTATATCTCGAAAACTGCTAAAACAATTTTTTTTTCATTTTCACATATGTTTTGTAGATTCACTAGACGCACTTTTCGTCCATACATGCTAATGACCTTCAAACATTCCATCCAACGGTTTTTCAAGGTCAAAGGTTTTTAAATTCTTTTTTTTAAGGGTTTTACTCGCCCTAACCCATCATGTGGGTACTCATTGGAAAGGTCATTGACATATCAACAATCTTAAACCGGTTTAAGCCATTTTATGATATTTTTTAAAAATCTTTTAAAAAAATTAATTTTTAAAAGACGATTTTAAATAAATTCTTCCTTTTTTAAGAAGGATAATCTACTCTTTTACTTAAAAAAGGACCCGCCTTAGCAGATGTTGGGAGAATTTCTAATCCTAACTTTACTCTTGAAATATACCTTCTACTTCACTTTTATTAGAGGGACCTTTTGAAAAGCCATAATCCTGAAGAATATCATAAAGTTCAGGAGAATCTCCCCCTCTCTCTATAGTGCTTAAAATTGATAGTCAATGAAGCGAATAGAGTGCAACCAACACCTTTTCCTGCCCTCATTTTTGCAGCTTTTCTGCCCATTCTCGGCATAATCAAATGACCGAGATCTCTCGAGATTCCCAGCACGCCCTAAGCATTCACTCCTAACTACCACATAATGCCTATTCCCTCTCCCAGCTAATGCGTCCATTCAGCAGATTTTGCTATCGCCCAGAAACAACAGAACAACTCCAAATATTTACAATAGCCACTCTTTTTTTTTGCGAAGGCGATAGGACGAGAGCAAGTGTGTGGCTTCCCGGAAAAGCGATCCGGGTGTGAAATATATAATTTTTGGGGTGTCTGAAAAAAGTGACCTTTACCGGATGTTTAGAGGTGAAAAATCGACCAGGGATGGGACTCTGTGGGAGTAGTGAGACCGGGAAAGGGGGTTGAAAAGTCAAACAACGCACAGTCTAGGCGACAAATCGATAAATAGAGCCCAGGAGCGGGTGGAAAACTCCCGGAAAATTCCCCTTGGGGACAAATTTGCACCCCGGCGAAACTGTTTAAGTCACTTTTGGGGGCTTGGGGGCCCCGAAAGGGCCACAAGCCGACAATTTGTCGCACAGATGGCCATCCGGGGGCAAAAGGAGTGTTTATGGAGACTCACCTTGGCTGCCATGGCATTTTGTAAACAGGCCGATAAAGGTGAGGATTGTGGCCAAAATCACCGTGTCACACCTCAATTTGCACTGCACTCGTGTCCAACGCATTGTCCTTCACTCGTTTGCACACATTTCACTGGGGAAAACACGATCACTGGGGGGAAAATTGCGGAAAATTGCCAGGAAAGCAACCTGCACGCACGGCATCCATGACAAGAATGATTTTGTTTTCGCTTTCCTGACAGTCAGTAAGCGTCGAATTTGGAGAACCCATCGCAGTGAGGCGCTGTAGTAGCTGAGATTTCGGGCAGTTTCGGGTATTTTCGGTCAAGATTCGGTAGCGACAAAGAGTCCGCAGTGGTGGAAACGAGAACTTGTAAGTGAGTGAGGGGAAAGTTAGTGAAAGTAATCCGAGATGTTTTATAGCAATCTGAGATTCTCTTGTTGGAATCTCTCTATTATCTTCAGGTAAACAAATTTCCTTGATCTTTCTAGCCCGATTATTCGCCTATGACTTGCAATATCTGTGACTTTGTTGGAGAGACTGAGTAGACACCGAGACAGACGGTCTTTTTGTCCGGAAAGTGTTTTATCCAGGAGACTTTTCCGGGTCATCAGCTGATAAAACCAGCCGTCAAGATTGAGGTCCGCGTCCACATTGAGATGGACAACAATCCAACAGACACAGTTCCATCTCCACAGCCGCCACCGCGGGAGAATCTGGTGAGAAAGTCCCCTCAGTGTGATCCAACAAAGAACCCACCTAATGATCATCTTCTCTCCAGATCACCACGGCGGTGACCTTCCTGCAGAATCCCAATGTGGCGCGCAGTGCTCTGGACCAGAAGCGCAAGTTCCTGCGCTCAAAGGGTCTGCGAGAGGATGAAATTGAGCTGGCGTGTGAGCGAGCAGGAGTTTTCAGTCTGGATCCCAAGCAGATCCAGACAGTGGTGAACATGAGCACCGGCTACGCCCTCACACAGCCCACCTGGTTCACACGCCTCCGAGACACCCTGCAATCCGTGGCTGTGTTTGGGGCGATCGCGTGGTGCATCATCTGGTTGTACAGGAACTACATCGAGCCCTTCCTGTTCGGCCGCAAGAAGAGGAAGTCCATCGAGGAGACGGTGAATGAGCTGGAGGAGCGTGTCCGGACGGGATTTGTGGGCCTGAATGTCGAAGTGGCGAAGCTCCAGCATGATCTCGATCGCGCTGTTCAGAGAAACTCCCTCCACGAGGAGATTCTCACGATAAAGTCCGAAGTGGGTGCCGTGAAGGGTATCCTGCTGAGTCGGAAGCAATTCTCCCAGTCAACTCACGTGCCACCGTCCATTCCCGCCTGGCAGCTGCTGGACAAGGCGCCACATCACCCCGATCACACGGATCACGACAAGAATGACGACAACGACACGGGATCGGGCTCCAGTGAGACGGAAGTTGTGACCAAGAATAGCGACAGCAGCCTTGAGATCATGTAGAGTGAGAGAAGAACTACCAAATATTCGGGGGCATTTACAATGTTGGGTTTTTTTTTCTGGGTTTAGGCTTCACGCTCAGGATCCCGAGGATTGATCTCCTTTGGCATCCACAATCGATTTTGTTTCTGTGAAAATTTTAGTCATGTGCCGTGAATAAAAGTCCTTTTTTGTAATCTCTGGGCTTTTCTTAAAGTGACTGGAAGTTGAAGTTAAACAGAAAGCTTTGTTAACAGTTTCTGCATTTTTTAACACGTTAAAACGCTTTCTCGTAGTTTATGTTGCATTTTAACGCAATTAAACACGATTAAATGAATTTTAACCGCTTTAAAGTGCGTTTTTACCCCCAATAAAACGCGTTAAAATGCGATTAAGTGCCTTATAATACATTTAATCTGCTGAAAATGATTTTTAAAAGAATTTAACTATGTTAAAATGCTTTTAATTTGTTTAAATTGCATTTTAACTTACTAAAATGCGTTAAATCGCGAATAAACGCCTTCTTACGCTTTCAACCGGTTCAAAGTGCGTTTTAATCGCGATTTGAACGCGTTAAAATGCGATTAAACGCGATTTGAACGCGTTAAAATGCGATTAAACGCGTTAAAACGTTCCTACGCTTAAAAGTTCTTTTAAAAACAGATAAAAAAGGTTTTCATCGGTTTTAAAACACAAACGATTGAAGACTTCAATTCAATGTTCAGTGAAAAATTCATTTTTCTTACTCACAATCAAAAATGAATTAACTAAATCAATCAAAACACGCAATTAAACGCTTTTTAGCGGTTTTAACTATGTTAAAACGCTTTTCCCGGCTTCCAGGGAGTTTTAAACGCAATTATACGTGATTAAATGCCCTAAAACGCAATTAAACGCCTTCTAACGCCTGTAACGTCCGGCTTAAAATGAGTTTAACTGGCAATTAAATGCGGTAAAATGTTCTTAACGGTTTCAAATGCGTTTTAACGAAATTAAACTACGTTAAAATGCTTTTACTCGACCTAAAAAGCGTTTAACGCAATTAACGCGATGAAATGCGTTAAAACGCCTTTGTTTTTTAAGGGATTTTATTATTAGGGATGTGATTGGGACAAGTTATCAAGCGAATGGCGCTACGACCGACTGTTTTCGTTAAACTGAGACCAGTCACCAGCCATATTGGGAACAGAGTGGAAATCTGGATCAAACCATTTTTATTCGCTGTTCTTCGAAATTCAAAATTTGAGCTTTTTTCGTAATTGTATAAGTTAAGACTTGAGGTTAATTAAAAATTGCCAAGATCAGTCAAGACACTTAACCTCAATCTCGATAGAAACTGTTCCCATAACCAATTTTTTGTTCACAAAACACATTTTGGGAACAGATTAAATCCTAAATTCGACTCGACATCTATTTGAGTTTCTCTTTTCTCTCCAACGTTCTTTAGAGAACAAATATTTTCCCAACGGCTTTCTTCGGCAAATACTTGAGTCATGCAAACTGAGCATTTACTCGAAAGAGATAATGCAAATATTTTGATAAACCAATGAAACAACATTTTGTTGAAACTTGATTTATTCGTTCAACTTTTTTTTGTTCATCCTTTCTTAAATGATCCTTAATAATGATTTTACAAATCTAATTGTGTTGATTTCTTTCCTTTGTACATGAGCTCCATGAAGTTTATATCGACTATTTTCTTCAAGTTAAATCTCGTATTTAATAGTAAATATTCTTTCATGACACACAGATTTCTATCATTAAAATTATCCTCTTTGTCTTTGTCCATTAAACTATTGTAGCTTCTCTTTTTCTATTTATTTTTATTTCTCATGTGATTTTGAAAGAAATTATCTCTTGAATTTATCAATTTATACATTACAGAATTTCTATTTTAAGGAAAGGATGTAAGTTTTTTTAATTGTTTTTCAAAAAAAAGAGAATAAAATCCTCAAATCTCGAGGATTTTTTTTCTTAAAGTAAAGATAATCTTGTACTTTTTTCTCCATTATGATTGGTTTTTGCAAGAAATCTTTTTTTAAAGTTTTGAAACTTCATGATTACAACATTTGGTTCAAATTGTAGGACGCATAAAATCTGATAAAATTTAGAAATAAATCTTCTTCTTGATCTTCAGAATACTTTTTCTCCTCACAAATTTTCATCTATTAGATTTTTTCCCTACATAATTTAATACAGCTATTAATTGTATTCTTAAAGTTTAATTTAAAAATGTATTTACATGTTTTTTTCTCTTCCTTTTTACTCATCTTAAATTCATTTTTTATGATTTCTATTGTATAGTTTTTTCTCTTATCATTTCAAATTTCTTTTCTCCTCTAAAAAAAGTGTTTAAGCATAAATTGTCTTTAGCAAATTTCATTCAATTTACTTGATTTACTTTTCTCTTTCTTTTTTTTTCATTTTCTTGCACTGGATTAATTTCAAATGTAAAAAAAATAATAATGCTTAGAATCTTTTTATATTTCATTTTAAAAGAAACTTTTAAATTTTTTTCGCCTTCTCTCTCTCTCCCCAGAGAGAATATTCCAATTCTCAATCTCTTCTATCTCTGTTGATATTTTCTGCTTGTTTTTAGTGTCACAGCACCATTAAATAAAAAAAAAAAAACGAAAAAACAATACGAAAAAAATGTATAGAAAAATAGCAACAAACCTCCGTCGTTGGGCGAATGGCCAGATTTTTTTCATGATGATTATTACAATTTATGAAGACGAGAAATGGGCAAAAATGAGGCAACCTCTACGGGTGGGAATCTCATCACCAGAGACGATGGAGGTGGAGATTCCTGGAGAGCACGGATCGGACGTCATTGGTGAACCTGAGGGCGTCCAGGAGCGGCAGAAGCGAGAGCAGGGCAATGTCCATTGGGTCGCAGAACCACGACTTAATGGGGATTGCATTGTTTGGGAAGCACCGATAAGCGCCTGGTGAATTGTCTATTATAAATATCTGCAAAAAGATACAAAAAAAAATTGTTTAGGAGAGAAAAAAATTAGCCGAGACACTTTTTGAGAAAAGATTCTGAAGAAAAATTCTGCAGGAAATACTTAATGGAGATCCCTATAAGGATCATAATGCAGAAATGTCCTATGAATGTCCTGAGAAGTTCATTGGAATCTTCTATAGGAAAACCTATCGAACTGTTCTAAAGAAATTACATAAATGGAGTGTTCTATAAAAAAATTCCATTGAAATTTAAGGAGATTTTCCTAAAGGAATTCCATAGATATTTCCTTAGAAAGTTCATTGAGATTTCCTGCAGAAATTAAATAGATTTTCTTATTAAGAATTATAATCAAAATTTTATATAGACATCATTTATTAGAACTCTATCGGAATTTCCTACAAAAATTATATAACGTTTCCTAAAGGAAGTCCATCGACATTTCTGTAGAAAATTTAAGGGTTTTCCTAAAGAAAGTCCATCGACATTTGTGTAGAAAGTTTAATGGATTTTTCTAAAGGAAGTCCATCGAAATTTTCTGTAGAAATTTAGTGGATCTTCCTAAAGGAAGTCCATCGACATTTCCTGCAGAAATTTAATGGATTTTTCTAAAGAAAGTCCATCGACATTTCTGAAGAAAATTTAATGGATTTTCCTAAAGGAAGTCTATCGACATTTCTGTAGAAGATTTTTCTAAAGGAAGTCCATCGACATTTGTGTAGAAAGTTTAATGGATTTTTCTAAAGGAAGTCCATCGACATTTCTGAAGAAAATTTAAGGCTTTTCCTAAAGGAAGTCCATCGAAATTTTCTGTAGAAATTTAATGGATTTTCCTAAAGGAAGTCCATCGACATTTCCTGTAGAAATTTAATGGATTTTTCTAAAGGAAGTCTATCGACATTTCCTGCAGAAATTTAGTGGATTTTCCTAAAGGAAATCCATCGACATTTCTTGCAGAAATTTAATGGATTTTCCTAAAGGAAGTCCATCGACATTTCCTGCAGAAATTTAATGGATTTTCCTAAAGAAAGTCCATCGAAATTTCCTACAGAAATTAATGGATTTTCCTAAAGGAAGTCCACTGAAATTTTCTACAGAAATTTTATGGATTTTCCTATAGGAAGTCCATTGACATTTCCTTCGAAAGTTCTTTAAGATTTCCTGTAGAAATTTCAATGAATTTTTCTAAAGGAAGTCCATCAATCCTACAGAAAATTAATGGAGGTTCCTGAAGAAAGTCCATCAAAATTTCCTGCTAAAATTTAATACAGTTTCCTAAAAAAGGTCCATGGACATTTCCTTCGGAAGTTCCTTGTGCTTTTCTGCAGAAATTTTATGGATTATCTTTTTAGGAAGTTGGAAGGAAATTCCAACGAAATTTCCTTTGTAAATTCCATCTAAATTTCCTGCAGAAATTTATTAAAGCTTCTCCTACAAAACAAGGATATTTATGATGGAAATTTAGTGGAGTTTCCCTATAAGAAACTCCATCAAATTTGCAATTGAAATTTTATACAATTTGCTGAAAGAATCCTTTGAATTTTCAGCAGAAAATGCTAAAAATCAAAAATTTCATAAAAATTCAATAGAAATGCTCTAATAAACTATTTTTCACTAAAATAACCTTCGAAATGTTTACCAAAAAAAAATATGAACGACCCCTTAAGAAAACGTGAAAATACATTTTAGCTTCTGCTAAAAATCGCCTTCTTTCCCTCGTAAATTTGGAACTAGTCCAAAAATAGTATTACTATGTCATTTAATCATAGCAAATTCACGCCTCAATCTCAGAGTTGAAGTCTCTGGCTGTCTTGAAAGTACCTTCAAAATCACACAATAAAATTCTTCCATTTATACTCCAAGAGAGTTATAAAGCGTGCCACACAATTTGCGCGCTTTGCCATCAAAGAAAGAAACATAATAAAACATCGATAGTCATGATAAGGGAAATTTCCAAAAGTGCTGATTGATAGTGGAAAAATGAAAATCAACAATCTTGGGAGTCGATATAAATTACCGTATCGCTGTGATATAAGGCATTTCTCGTGGGACTCTTTTTGCATCAGAAAAAAAGTGCGATAATACACCTCAAGCAAAAATTGATAAGGTTTCAATGACTCTCCTCGGCAATTTCGTCATTTCTCCTCTCAATTTTATTCTCAAGTTCAAGATGAATATTATATTTATTTTATAAATTTTGTCAAATTTTATCTTTTTCTTATTGTGGGAATTTTTTCTCTCTCTCTCTCTTATTTTCAATTGCTTCTCCAGACATCACGCAAAAATTCACATAAATTTAACAGAAGACTCTCTTAACCTATTGTTTAGTGAAAACAAATATTTTCATATTTATGTGAAAACAGACATAATTGTTATTCCGTATTTCAGTTGAAAAACTCAATGTTTCGAATTGAAAAAAAAACAATAAAATTCATAAAAAGAGAAATATTTGACCCAATTTTAACGATAAATACGGAAATATTCTAATACAAAAAAAAATAGAAATTGCTGTCAATGAACAAAGCCTTTTCAATTATTTCTCAACTAAATCCAAAAATAAACCATATATTGGATGCTGAGGATAGAAACAATACAATTAGGTAAATATAGAAACCACGCTATCGATAGGAATATTCAAGCACGTGAGGATATCCACAGGGTGACTCAATATTCTCAAAGCAAAACACACTTTTATTTACCTTTCACCAACATAATTCATATGCATGGACTTTTTTTTCTCCTCATATTGTTTGTTTAACAATCCCTCAAGCAGAGCCTCGAGAAAATGAATTGAGAGAGAGAGACTGTTTTCCGAGAGTGATTTTATCATATTTGCTGAATGGGTTTGAATTGTGTGGAAGGAAAATGAATAATAAAAAAAAGGACGATGGAAATTGTCTGAAGGAGTTCCTTCACTTCAGTTAATTATATTGATTTTCTCGTGAAAAGGACGATGGTAATTTACTCAAAACATTTTCGGGTTATCATGTATAACATCCACATGCTTTCAGGGCTTCTCTCTCACACATCATTTAGCTAAACATTATGGCTTGGAGGAATTATGGAATTTGCATGAATATTTTAGTCCAAAATTTAAATCTGTGTTATTATTATAATTGTAGAAAATCGCGTTTAATTGAATTCATTAATATCAGAGAAATTTTTGAAGAAAATGATTAAAACTGTTTCAAAAAAGTGTTTTGATTTTGCATAAATTTTTTTAATCCAATTTTCTTTGAATTCCAATGGAAATATCCCATGGAATTCCTACGGAAAGTTCTAAACGGAATTAAATTTTTCTAAGAACTTTCCGTAAGAATTCCATAGGAGCATTCCATAACTATTTATATGGAGAGCTCCTATGGAATTCCATTGGAAGTTCTTTATGTATTTTTTGTATAAAAAATCCCTTGCGAATTTCCTTCAAACTACTCTTTATATTCCGAGAATTTTGTTTTTCGGGTTTTTCCTGTGAATAGTTCTTTAAATTTGAGTCTAAATCGTTTGAGTGACCCAGCTCTAAGCTCTACAAAGGGTGCCGTTTATAAGCCACTACAAATGGGAAAACACCTTTACTGAAGTATAACACTTTATACTCAGTGGAAACACCACAACAACTATTTAAGTGATTGAGCGCAAAACGATAAGAATTTCATTTCTAAAAAAAATTCTGCCGCAAAATTCGCTTTGAAAAAGTGACAGAAAGGGTAAAACAAGTGGCTGAAAGGGGTAATTTGACTCTAAATATCTTTATTATTTTAAAGTTCTTAACTTTCTCAATTTTGCACATAAAACTTTAACGCATTTCTAGCCGAAACTTCACGAAATTTTCTAGAAAAACTTCATCAACTTTCCAGCAGAATTTCTAAATATTTTTTTTAAGGCGTAAGCCCTCTTTCTCCCAAAAGATGCCCTATAACTTCAGTTTCACCCATCAGAATTTTAGAAATCTAACATCGTGTGGAATCACTCCCACCACTTGATTGGGAAAATGGATAATTAGCGAAAGACTGAGGGGGGCGCCTTTCCTCCCAGAGACTGCTGGGGACGCCCAAAGTCACTTCTACAACGCTGCTAGCATGTGTACTGCTTGAGTTATGCCCAAAATAGACACAAGCATCGGCTTAGGGATCAGCCCGAAAAATGAGGATCGGCATCGATACACACAGGGATCAGCCCAAAATTTGGGGGATCAAGCTGAGTATCTAAATTCAAAAATTAACGACATCAGCGCG
>CAKKOB020000270.1:2159-14195 GCA_918844115.2 Phlebotomus perniciosus | reverse complement strand
CCACCAAGCCAATGAAGAAAAGTGGTGTCAAAATCCCTAATCCTAAACCCTCAGTGTATGATAGTCTGGGCTGATCCCTTTGCGCCAAATTTTTCGGGCTGAGTATTCTCGAGGATCAGCCTGTGTCTATTTTGGGCTTTACGTACGCGACTGAGCTCATCAACTCATTCGTGGAACGTCCGAACTACCCCTAAGTGACTATATTGTCCCCAGTCAGCCGGGACCGCCCAGAGGAGGGCAGCACTGCTGCCAATTGTTGGAGAGGATTCTCGATGGAATGGTTATACCCTCTGCTTTCAGAAAGTATAAGGCTGTTGCACAATCAATTTCAGTGTTTGTTCTGTTTTTTCGTGGTGAAAATTTTTTTATACTTTTCGTCGACAGAATTGGACCAGACTGGCCTCGTTAGAACCGCTAGCTCTATTACTATCAGAATCTGGCTTGGAATTCTTGATCGGACCAAGTTCTAGGCTTCTAAAACCATTTGATTCTAGGGGATACTTTTTCAAATTTGTAACAGGAGTTTAAGTCTAGTTTATAGGCTCTTATAACCATTTGATTCCAGGGTGAAATTTTATTGAGGTTATTTTTGTCTACGAAATTGAGAATTTTTCTAGAAAATTGGAAAAAGGGTTCGCATAGAGGAAAATCCAAACTAAATTTTGTAAATTTTTCACCTTAAAACTCCAAAAATTGGACATAATGTGTATTAATTTGAAAAGTTTTTCAATTTTCAATAGAAAACCGGTTTAAACGGTGTAAACCTGCTTAGAGTGGTTTATAAACCCGATTCAAACCGGTTTTAACATATGAAACTTTTTTTTAATTTTTCGGCACTTTTCAAATTTATTTCATAAAAATCTTTAAGAATTCTTATAAGATTATACTAAAGTGAATTTTCTAACGAAATTCTAATTCAAATTTTCCCAATGATCTCTTATTGGAGATTTTCAAACTGTATTCAAGATCAGTTATTTTACTAAATTAACTAAAATTTAAACAAAAATTTTCTAGAAAACAAAAATTTATCATTTTTTTTCATCTTTCAAAAAGATCTTTTGTCAAATTAGCTATTGATTACATCAGCTTAAGTCTAACACGATAAAATCAATACTGAGAGTCTAGGATTTTAATCCTGAATCAAGACGCCACTATGTCACGTATGACCTTCCTAGGAGAAACGAGACTACAAACCGTAATCAGTTCACTTCTACCTTGGAAACACATTCAAACAAAATGTTTTATATAAATGGTTTTGCAGAATAATAAAACTTGTTAATTTGCAATTAAACTTCCAAAAAAAAAACGCTAAATTAATATCTTTCCCAAAAATAGGTGTGAGTCTTGGAAAAACAAAACCTTCAACAGTATTTAAGCTAAGAGGAAGAGGACTTTTGACTCACCCTATTTAAGTCGTTGCAGATCGCCGAGAGATCCTTGGTGTAGGATCCAAAGTCTGGCGTGCAGTGTTGCCTGTAGTAGCGCCTCGTGAGGATGTTGCGCCCATTGTCCAGCTTATCGGCCACGGCGGTGCCGTAGATCTCCATGCTGGCGGTGAAGACGACGATATCGTACCACTGGGACACCACGTCCAGGAAGAAGTCCACGTGGGGTCGCTTGTGCACGAAGAAGCGCACCGGATGTCGGTCAATGGTGACCTTCACGGTGAAATCGTGCGGCGTGCCCGGCTTCACGGTGTTCCTGGGCGCTGCGTCGTGGTGCGAGTGGATGAGCGTCTCATCCAGGTCCAGGACAAGAGTCTTGCGCTGCACCATGCTGAGCCGGTGGCGTGACACCGGCGACAGCGGGAAGGGCTCGTACTTGACGGGCTGGTACTGAACAAACTGAATTACTCCACATCAATTGAGGCTCAGCGCGATGGACGCGGCGACGGATGGAGACTCCCGGCGGGTAGCCTTGGACGCGCCCCCCGGGAAAGTCCATCCGTCGCGACACCCGGACAACTCTTCCCCCCCCCGCAAACATCCGGATACTTACAGCTCTCACCTGTCGGTTGAACATGTAGCAGATACAGGTCCATATCTTAGATGCCAATAGTAAGAACTTCCGGGCGTTCATTTGAACGTATGAAAGCATGATTTTGGTGGAATCTTCAGTGTTTGTGTTTTACTTCTCTCCCCCCTTTTCCACCAGCCACTCACTCAACCGCCCTCCTAACGCACAACCTCTGTCTCCAATTGCCACCAGACACTTCTTGAGTTCACGAACATTTACCTAACACACAGCAAGCACAGTTTTCACTTGATCATTATTTATTTTGTGGAAAATCTCGGGGTTCTGGCTTTCGAGTCTGCGCTTTTGGGGAAAAACTCTTTGAAATGTCAATTCAATGTCACTGGCGCCCCTGGCGACGGGTTCCGTAAGTAATGTGGGCATCGTCGGCGCGGCGGCGCCACCACCACATAGATAGCAGCGCCACGAGCATCACGTGACTGGGATGAGCAACATGAAGTGCTAGAATGTGCTGCTAAACGAGAGAATTTGAATTTGAATATCACAATCGGTTAACCCTTTATACGTCTAATTCGCAAGTAATCCCAGGCAACACAAGCTTTACTAGATGGCATGAGAACGTTATAAGAACGTAATGATAACTCTTGCCCAAGAAACACGAGATTACCTTATTGAAAGCTGGAAGTAAATTCTACGTAGCGAGTAAAATTATCTTACTTACATAAATTTTATGAATCCCCGACGGCAAAATTGATTGTAACATTCACGTAACGTTAATATTTCTCCTAAATTAACTTCTTCCATTTCGAATTCAACATGGCGGCAAGCGGCAAGTAACAATCAAAACCATCAAAACTTATGATTTACTTCTAGCTTACCTACCTGAAATTTACGTAATGTTTTGCACTCGTTAGCTTCGCAAATTAAAATATTTTTAGGAAAATAAAAAGAAAAAAAGAAAGCGGGTATTTTCGATCAACAATTTAATATGTGATTTTGGAACAGTTTTCCAGAAAAGCCGGAAATCGGATTGGATATCTGGTTTGACTTTTGACTACCCTTGGGTATTGACTTACAACAGGTCTGTTTAGATTTGGAAAACAAATGGGTTTTTCTGAAAAAATGAAAATTTGGAAAATGGTATTTTGATCGATCGAATGTGCCCCGCTACGGGGCACTTTCGATCAAAATTGGGGATGTTTTGATTACCAATATGTAAAATCATGAAAATATTCAAATTGAATCAATAGAATCGAATAAATAGAAGAAAACTGAACTCTTCAAGTTAGTTTTTCAGTCGATTTTTGAAAAAATGCTTTTATTTTTCAATCTAAGGATAGCAGGACAAGAATTCTTTTAGGAAGCAAGCATTTTTATGCCACCTTTCAAATCATAGTAATTTAGTGCATATGCCATTTCAAAGAATAAAACATAAAACGCTTTAATCGAAACTGCCCCTGATCGAAACCTTCACGCTTTTCTTTCTAAGATAAGCAAAGATTTTCAGCAAATTTATTCCATGAAAATAGTTTTTCTTTTTATCCATTTTACTTTCTTTTACATAATACCTAAACGTAAAATTGTAAAAAGAGTTTCCAGACAAAGTTACGTAAGATTTAGTAGAAATTTTCATGACTAACCTGACTAATTTACGAAACTATTACGTAAATTTTACTTTTGTATTGTGAACAAACTAAAATCTGTTTAAATTCAAATTTTGTTTTTGGGTCAAATACTGATCCTGAGAAAGCTTCCCAAAGAAAGCTGGAGCTTTTTAAGTAAGTTTTCTAAAAAAAAACTTTCTAAGAAAGGTTTCTAAAGCTTTCTATGAAAGCTGCATGAAAATCTGCAAAAGCTCTCAACAATTTTCAAAAGCTGAGCGAGAACATCAGAAGTTTTAAATATTATCCGAAAGCATTAGGTACTAATTTTCCAGATTTATTTTTTTAAATGTTCATAAATTTCGATATAGAGCTTTATATCAATTTCAAAAAGCTCCCAGCTAAGTTAGCTTTGATTAGGAATTTCCTTAAAGCTCCTGAATGTTTTCAAAAGTTCTTAAGGCTCTGGAAGAACTTTCTATAGCTCCAGCTGTTCCTTGGAAGCTTTCAAAATTAGTTGAGCTATCTTAGAACTTCCACTCCATTTCTCAAAGCTCACACACACTTCCATTCAAGTGTACAACACTTCTGACCATAATATCTCCCCTTTGGTATTACGTGATATCGATCTCATTATCACTTATGACTCATTAAGTGATAAATCACTCATCTCATTATCACTTATCTCACTCATCTCATTATCACTTATCAGAAAGGTGGGAAAATAATCTAATATTACGAATTTTACCATCAACGCAACAAAAATTCGAATCTGTAATGTTAAGATACTTCTGAAATTCCACACCGGTAGTCGGATTTTCAGCTTTTCCACTTCCAGATGGAATAACAGACATCACTTGATCTTTCGCTTTCCTCAATGTTCTCCTCATTCTCTTTTACATTCCGAAAAAATGTTTACCTCCAATCTCTCTCTCTCTCCCCCAAAGAGGAAAGACATTTTGGCTACTCTCAACTGAATCCACGTTTCAGCATGGTTCTTGGCGCTTCCTCGTGCGCGCCTTTCCCCAATTTTCCCGCGCGCGGAAAAGTGGGGGGACTCGTCTAGTGAGAGCCAAGGAGAGTTGCGAGAGAGGGAGAGAATGTAGGCCAATGTGAGAGTCGGCAACGGATCAATATTCGCCTTTTTGGTTGAGAACCGTCCAAGAACCCACTCTGAGGAAAATTCGTTCAGACACAAAACACAACGCGTCACTGGGGTTGAGAAAATGCAGTCGGACTTTTCACAAAATTAACTCTATTAACTACTTACTATTCTTTCTTCAGTCGCACAAACGGACTCGGAGGAAAAAGAAAAGTGGGTGAAAATGATAAAAGTTCAGTGATTTTAGTGCTTATTCCGTAGGATTCTCCCTTACTTTTCCGGGGGATTGGGAGAAGGTATTTAGACTTCTCATTGTGCAGTGGAAAAAGTCACCTCTGCAGTTGTATTGGAAATTCTGCAGCAATTGAGGTGTGAAAAGTGCATAAATTTGTGATTTGAAGTGCAGGAGTAATTGAAGTTTTGCCAGAGGAAATACAATTTTCTTTCTGCCAAAGGTATTTTGCCAATTTTCACCTCAATTTTCCCGCAGCCTTTATCCTCAAAATCTCCTCTCATATATGCAAAGTTAATAGTTTTGGGACAAAAGGGCAAAGAAAATTGTGATTAGGGTGTGAAAATGTGCTGGAAAAGTGCCTTGCAAGGACGATATGTGGAAAATTTCTCTGTCCTTGCAATGGCAGGAGTAAAATTTATATAAAAAAAAATTCACAGCGTCACGTAAGAAATCAGCTGTTAGCGATAGGAAATTGTAATAGTATCCATTGGCCCTTAAAATTAGTGAAAATCCTCTAAATTCTCTGCCAATCGAAAAAGAAATGCTCTCAATACCAGAGAAATGCGCCACGAGTGAGAATATTCGCGCGTAAATTAGAAGAGACTCCGACTGTTAATTTTAGTTTCATTTTTTTACGACCTCTCTGCGGCTCTCTCAACTCTGAGATGGTTGAGTATTTTTAGAAATCCACTTATAGATGTTAAAAAAAGTCTACTAGGTAAAAATAAAAGTTAAGGTCCGCAAAGAAATTTTCATCGGAAATATTGCGAGAAAAAAAACAGCAGGAAAATTTGATTCACTCGTTTTCATTCACTCGAATAATTTCTTGCCTCCTAAATTACCCACAAACGCCCTCGTAAATGCGTAAATGTAATTAAACCCATTTGTTTACGTTGCATTTCTGAGTGCCTCATATATTTCTCGTTGTGTTCTCATCTCATACGTTTTCTCTGCGGAAGAAAGCCAATTGTTCTAAATTTATGAGAATTTTGTATACAATATAAAGTCTTTCTTATAAATTTTGATTTGACTTGATTGAAAATAATTAACTCTGTGCAGAAATGTTACCTAGTCATTTCAATGCGGAATTCAGAGAATCTTAAACATCATAAAGTATCAAGGGGAAGAGAATACGCATAGAATTGGTGTACAATTGAATTGAAGTGCGCAAGCGATTTTGGAAATGGCGAATTTTGAAAAATTTTCAACAGCTTTTCAGTCAACTTGTGAGCTTTAACACAATTCACTTTAAACTTTTTAGAAAAATGTATTTTATTACTCAGTGTTAAGGAGAACTTACTGAAATTTTGGATATCTTGTGGAGCTTTTAAGAAAATTTCGAAACTTAAAAAAAAACTATAAATTTGGATACTTTAGTTCAAAGCTTTCTAGGTATTACATAGTAGAACGTATGCAAAAATTAACGAACAGAAAAAGATTATCAAAAAAGTCTAGAAAAACTGTTAAACTTTTGAATAAATTGTTTTAACATTAACAATATGATTAGATCTTCTTGAAGATCGCGTCAATCCAATAAAAATCTTATTGAACTTCTGAAGATCCAAAGATTTACACACGAATATTCGTCAGATATTTTATTTGTTGAAATTTTTGAAAGCTTTTATAGATTTCCTTGAGCTTTCTTAGAAGGTGTTTGTATAGAAAACAAAATTAATGGGATGAAAACTCATTAAAAGCTTCCCTTTGGAGTTCTTTGAAAGCTTCATTTCAAGATTATGTGAAGCTTCCATTCAAAACTCCTAAAAGCTTATTTCAAAGCTCTTAAAAGCATTCTTTCGAAGCTTTTGCAATCTTTCTTTCGAAGCTTTTTAAAGCTTTTCTTCACAGCTTTTGAAAGCTTTCTTTCAAAGCTATTGAAAGTTATTGAAAGCTTTCTTTCAAAGCTCTTTCAATCTACCTTCCAAGATTATCTAAAAGCTTTCCCTCAAAACTCCTGAAAGCTTCCTTTCAAAACTCTTTAAAGTTTCCATTCACAGCTCTTGAAAGCTTTCTTTTAAAGCTCCTGAAAGCGTCCTCTCAAAGCTCTTGAAAGCGTCTTTTCTAAGCTATTGAAAGTATCTCTTCAAAGCTCTTGAAAGCTTCCTTTTAAAGTTCAAAGCTCGCATTCAATGTACTTTAAAGCTCGCTTTTAAAGCTATTGAAAGCCTCCTTTTAAAGCTCTTGAATGCTTTCTTTTAGAGGTTTTGAAAGATTCCTTTAGATTTCTTGAAATCGTCCTTTCAAAGCTCTCGAAAGTTCATTTTCAAAGCTATAGAAAGCTTTCCTTCAAAGCTCGTTAAGTCTTCCTTCCAAGACTCTACAAAAGCTTTCCTTTAAAGCGTTTAAAGCTCTTGAAAGCTTCCTTTCAAAGTTCTTTAAATATTCCTTTTAAAGCTCTTTCAATCTTCCCTTCAAAGCTGTTGAAAGCTTCCTTTCAAAGCTCTTAAAGTCTTCCTTCCAAGACTCTATAAAAGCTTCCCTTCAAAGCTCTTGAAAACTTCCTTTCAAAGCTCTTTAAAGCTTCCTTTCGAAACTCTTGAAGGCTCCCTAACTCTTTAAAGTTCCTTTTCAAAACTCATTAAAACTTTCTATTAAAGTTTAACTAAGCTCCATTTTAAAGCTCTTTAAAGCTTCCCTTTAAAAATCTCCAACAAATGAAAATGATGTACACCTTTTCTACAATAAAATAAGGTAAACACAGTACGTACCGACAGTGAAGCTCGTACCGACACATGCATAGATTCGCTAAGAAAATAATACATCTGTCGGTACGAGCTTCACTGTCGGTACGCACTGCGTTTACCTTATCTCTCCCTTGTAAAATATTATAACTTGAGCATTTTGTAGTAGTGTTTAATCTTATTTAAGAAAAATAATATTTGTCTTACAATTTCCATTCAGTTTACGAGGAAAACTATACCTTTCAGTTGCTCTTGTGCTGGAGATGGGACTTCGGCTTGTGATATGGACCACGTTACTTTTAGGTAAATTTATTTAAAATTTTAATGTATTTCACACTTTATTGAATTTTTTAAATCTTTTTCGACACTCTTCTTTTCACAATCTGTGGGAGTGTCAGAGAAGCTCACCAGAAAAGAAAGACGTTCGAAACAATTACGGAAAATAATGAAAAATTATTGTATTTATTATATTATAATTAAAGTTCCAACGATTTTAAAGACTTCTTGGGCATATAAATGTTTCCCAAGTAAGTTTTACTGTGTCGTTCGCAAATTAAACAACTTCTGCGTTCTTTTCCTTTATACTTTCTTCTTTATCATCATGTTATAACCTATTAATCTCCATTTTAACCAAAAAGCTCTCATCATCCCCTTAGTCTGCGCCAAATTAATATTCTAAAATCTCTTTATAACATCAACAATCTTAATGCTAACTTATCATGCTTCGTCGGTATAGCTTTCTTTGGACCATTTTGGTTTTGGATCCCCCTCGTGAATGCTGAATGCCAAAGTAAGCAACCTCACCATCATTAACACTTTCTGCCTATATGTTTGCGTTGTTCTATTAAAATTCAAGAAATTACTACCGACAAATAGCATTCGATGCGTGAAAGAGTCCAATTGATTTTGCAGCACGCTCAATCTACTGCTATGAATGCGATTCATGGACTGACCCACGGTGCAGAGATCCTTTTAATTATACCGCCCTGCCACGTGACCAGCCGCCCTTGATGACATGCAACGGGTGCTGCGTGAAAATGGTTAGACACTCCAAGACTCGTGAGTAAAACTTTCTCTCCACATCCACTTTAGCACGTATACTACCTATTATATTATATACGAAATGCTCTATACTGTTCTATATATGCTTTGTTCAAATCCATTGAGCTATTGAACGCGAAAATCAATAGGAATTATCTCTTATTTATGGCGCTTTTTGCAATCACTAAAATATTTATGCGGTGAATAGGGTAAAAAATAAATAAACTTCTATTATTAAATCAACAAAGAATCTCAAGCTAAAAAAAATTTAGGAAAAACTACTGAAAAAGGCTAGTTTGAACACCCATGATGTCTTTTATTGTTTTCAATCCTACACGGATAGATCTTAATTAGGGAAGTTTCTCCACTTATGGACACCTCAAATCAATTGCTGTTTGATTGAAAATTGGGGGTGGCCAATAGTGGTGACTTCGCTTACCTCAGTAGTTTTTCAGAAAAGAGAGAAAAGATATTGACAGCTGTACGAAAGAGTGAGAGATCCGATAGTTTGCCATGCAAAATATACAGGATTCACCACGAAGGGTCATTTACTGTTCTTGAAGGGATCAGTCACATCTATGTATATAGGAAAACCTCGTCAAGATATGAATCTATTCATCCTTTCACCAGTTAAGACGTCCAGCTTCAACTTATGGTAAATTTATGGTTGTGAAAGCCTGACCATAAAGCTCATTGGATTTCTATGATTCTTCGGATTCTTCATGAAAATTATTTTTAGAAAAATCAATAACGAACGTAAGACTCTGGTCAACTGGTAATGCTAAGAAGTGCCTGGAAGTGCCCGAGATGGCCGTTTTTCGATAAATCAAAATTTTGTTAAAATTTTTTTAAAAAAAATCAAACTTTTTATATGCTAACAACAATCAAAATTAACACCTGTATAGGGCAAAAAAATTAAATAATTGCTAATTCATCAATAATCGTCCTGTGATAACATGGGAACCACTTTTTTGTAAGGCGAAAAATTCACGGTTTCAAAAAAAAACTCTTTAATACTCTTTTTCTCTATTTAAAAATATAATTTTATGCTCATTCGGTAGGCAGATAATATCTATAACGACCCTTAACCTTTAGCCATTAAGGTATTACATGGGTCTCTCAGGCGAAAAAGTCATTTTTCTTATTAATAATTTATTGTGTAGAAAGTATTTGAAGAATTCCAACTTTTGTCATATAAAAGAGTAACATTTGAACAAAATTCCACTTTTTGAAAAGGCCTATTCGCGAATGTTTTGGTCCTATTCACTCACTAGTACAAAATCGCTTTTGTAGCAGTCGTGAACGAGCCTCAGTGAAGATCTGTCACGAAAGCTACAGAATTCCCTCCCCAGGCCGTTTATTTTTCCAAAAAGCCCCCCTATCCCCTATAAAACATGTTTTTTGGTATTTCTCGAAAACAGGTCTAACGATTTTTTTTATTTTCACTTATGATTTGTAGATTGACTAGACGCACTTTTGACCTTCAATGACCTTCAAATATATTGTCTCTCGGTTTTTCAAGGTCAAAGGTTTGCAACTCTCTTTTCAAGGGTTTTACTCGCCCTAAACCTATCATGCGCCATAAACCTAAACCTAAAGACTCATTGGAAAAGTCTTTGAATTTTCTACAATATTAAAACCGGTTTAAGCTTAATCCAGGTTTAAACCAGTTTTAATCCGGAAGTTGTTCTCGAGTCTTAATCCCATCATAAGGGTACTCATTTGAAAGGTTTCTGAATTTCGCGACTTGAAATTTTCAGGCAATATTTTTTTCAAATGTTATACTTTAAAATAAAAAAAATAAAAATATGAAAATGAGACTCATGTAACCCCTTAAGACTCTTATTATTAAAATTTTGAACGAAATGAGTTTTTTTTTCTTTCAAATATGGTGCCTTATAAATAAGGTTAGAATCCATCTGGACCGGCATCATAAGCCTTCACAGGCCTGGCCGGTCCACTCCGTCCTAAAGTCCATGTCATCGGCATTTCTGCGCCCATTAGTTGCAATTTGAGTTAATCAAATTTTCTAATATCAACTTGGACAATATAAAACTATATAATAGTTTGGGTTTTCTGCCGTTTTCCCGATGAGGTTATGGGTAAGACGGCGACAGACGCACACAGCAGGATGATGCTCAATAAATACAATACCATTACGACAAAGGGAATAAAATGAAAGGATGATTGACCATTATTCGGATATTTCAAATTTTTTAGCTTTTATAAAAGTGTCTAAGATATAAGTAGGATAAATTGGCCATTACTGATTACACTCCACCATAAATCGGTAACATTCTATGTATGTTACCGTTTTGAAAATTCTAAATTGCAGACTCCAAAATCATTTCTACGAAACTCATTTTGATGGTTATTGATCTTTGCAGCCTACGAAGTAGTGCGGCGGATGTGCACGTCTCAGCTGCAGATAAATCTCTTTATGGTGGATCATGTGTGTATGATGGAAAAATCAGGCAATGGACATATGTGTTTTTGCGAGGAAGATATGTGTAACACTTCCACTTCACTTTTCTACCCGTCTAATAATTTAATCACATATCTACTGTTGAGTTTCTTACTCACCAAACTTTTCAGTTGGTAAACAAAAAAAAACGATTAACAGCCAAATCAACATAAATTTTACACTTTCAAGAAAAACTAACAATTTACCTACAAAAAAACAGATGAAAAATACTCTGTGAAGATAGGACACAGTATAGCCTTAATTACATGAATTTAACATACTTTAACGTACATATCTGAGTTTGTTCTGTTTAGGTTATACTTCAGTTTATTATGTAGGGGTTTAAAGATGAAATTTTCATTTGGATAGTTTTTATCAAGAATATTTTTCTACTATTTTTTTTTCCTTTTATTACTTCGACGAACATATCTGCATGAACGGTGCTTTTCTGTTATTATCCTTCTGATCCCTAAAATGTCTTTTACTTTAAAAGACAATTTGAAACCAACTAAGGTAAGTGCAGTAGGGATCGACCATGCAGCTCGCATCGACCAGATAGATTATTTTGCTAAAACTTCGACGAAAATATTGATTCTTAATGCTGAAAACACACCATTTAGATTTGGTTAAATTAAATTTAGATTTGAACAATTTAGGTTGTTGAATTTGAATTTTAAATCGCTGAATTCGCGTAATTGTCAATCATTTCGTGTTTACAAAACAATCAAATCTCTGTATTGTTCACATTTCGAGTTCTTCTTGGTCGGGCAGGAAAAGTTTCAACTTGAAAAGTACTTGTTGAACGATCCCCTGAACCTGAATTCCATGACGGTTGAGGAACTACGGTTATGTTTTCGAAAGTCTCAGCTCGTGACACTTCTTCGGAATCCCGTGCAGGGCTGGAGATTATGTCAATGCTGCACAATTCATCAGCTTCC
>CAKKOB020000269.1:18972-65348 GCA_918844115.2 Phlebotomus perniciosus | reverse complement strand
ACTGTCAGGACAAGAGCATCTGTAACATTCTGCAAAACTGGCCAAGGATGCTACCGACCCTACCGGCTATCTTCTGGTAAAGTTGATTTTATTTGAAATACAACAGTAATTTTATTCAATCTCCTACTTCAGGTGGATATTGATTTTGCACACAAGTATCCTGAAAAGGAATGCTGCTGATGGACAATTTACCAAAACTTCGTGACAAAATCATCCCAATCTTTCAAGAAGAAATCAAAGATAAACTGAACCTCAAACTTTTGCGTGGTTATCTATCTGCAGAAAATCTATCTGATGGTAAGTTTTTTTAAATTAAAATATTTTGAAATAAAAAAATCATAAATTATGAAATTGAAAAAAAAAACTAAATGTAATTTGTAAATTATTTTAAATTGATTTTAATTTTTTTATTTTTTTTCTCAGACTTAAATGATTGCATGCTGGTTCAGCTGTTGAGTGCAGTAAATTCATCTGAGGAAAAGTAAAAAAATAAAGCCGACGATTTTTCATTTCCAAGACGACATGATTGTTCACGTGAACAGAGTGCAAGAAATTTTCCACAAACTCCAGTAGCTCAAGAAAGAGACAGAGTGTGGTGTGCTGTACTAGGACTGTTTTTAAATTGTTCTAAATTATTACTAAAAAATGATTTTTTTCGCTGAAAAAGTAGAATGTGATAGCAAACAAATGTATAAGCTAAGGACATTATGATATTGCAAAATAAGGTTATCGACATTCATTAACAAAACATAAATTTACAAAATCATATAGGTAAGGTTCCGAAATATTATATTTTATATTATATCCAATTTTTTTTCTTTACTAATGCTGAACTTTGTAAAATTAGTGATATTTTTGAACATGAGAATACTATTTTTTACTCTATGAGAAATTCAATTTTAAATTTCAATTTGATGTATGTATTGGCTTATGAAGTGTAAGAAATGCGAGTAATCCCATCACATTTTTTATTTGATTCTGATAGTAAATTAACATATGATTTTAATAAATAAAAGTAAATCAGACTGTGTATTTAATGTAGAATAGGTGACTTATTATTCAATCAATAAATGTTTGAAATATATTATTTTATTTTAGAAAAATGTGTTTTCTTTTCTATTTGGGAGAAAAGGGAATAAAATTGACATTTTCAGTACCACAGAAATAATAAATCAAATTTTATTCGCTAGACAAATTTTTACTGGATCTAAGAAAGTACTCTGTCTTGCTTCCAAGTAAATTTCTTGGTTGTTTGAAAGAAAATCTTTGCTTGTTTCTAGACATAAAGTGGCATATTCTAAGAAATTATTCATGTCTAGACACAAGCAAATTTCATGTCTTAATGGAAGAAATGAAATTCTAGGACCTATATTAAGACCGATTTGTCTTGATATCAAGCCTATTTTACTAGAATTTAAGCAGAAATTTCGCTGAGTGCTTGACAGCCCGAATTATAAAGACACGAAATATAGAGATTATACTGTAGTAATAATAATAGAGAAATTTTGTATCTCTTCAATAATTTATTATATAAAAGAACATCATAATTCCATTGCAGGGAAACTTCACTGTGCTGGCGAGTCTTTTCCTTGACGAGAGCTTTCCACATCTCAGGGAGGTTCAAAATTCTTTCTCTTTGTATGTATGTATAACAGCATTTATTACGCGGAGAATAAATTTAACTTTGATCCTGCTGTGTTTAAATTTAAATCTCTAAATAATTGAATTTTTCATGCCGAAGAAAGGATGACGGGAATTAGGAGAATTATGGCTGATGAAAGAAATAGGTATTTTGCTCTTGAGTTCTTTTTTCCCCAAGATTTTTCGTCATATTTTCACTAATGAACCAGATTTAGTTGGAAAATTGGGAGAAATGAATTGTGAATAGTGTAGATTTAAAATTAATTTATTTACATTTAAATCTAATTTAAATATAATTGTTTTTAAGACATTACAACAAGTCAAGTAATTAATATAGAACAAATTAGATAAAATATATTATGATTTGAAGCTTTTTTACTCGGAAAAATGATAAATTCTTATCTTAACTATAAGTCCGAACCGTCTGATTTCATCATGTGGGATGGAGAGTGAATGAAATTGTCTTTGGTGGCTTTCGCTGCTCCGTTTCCCACTCTCTTTGCGGCTGCGGAATTGGATGAGAGTCGCAAGATAATGGATGCTCTGCTGTGTGAGGCGTCGGCTTATGAAATTAGTGGCTTTCCAGTGAGCTCATTAGAGAACCATCAGCGCACTCCTTTTCCCTTCACCCACTACCTCTGTCTTAATTCAATGTGAAGTGCCTAATAATCAATTTCAATTAACTCTCTGTTGCTTGCCGATGGAATTCATCTTGTGTGCCATACCGACCAAAAAAATCCACTACGTCGTGTGAGACAATAATGGCGTGACAATGAGATGGTGCCTTACAGATGGCACCTGGGTTGATGAGATTCTCAAGAAATGTATGAATATTTGCCAGCAGTGCGCCATCATTAGAATCATCACTTATTCTGGTCAGGAATCACTGAGAAACGGAATAAACCTACCGCCATTCAATACAATGCCATGCTTATAAATTTCTCTTTGGCACCACTAAATCACGAAAATCCTCACTACAAAACGTGTCAGTCATACAAAAGATTTTTCCTTGCCATCCTTTCGTTACACTATACCAAGAGGCTCTTCTTGGATTTCCTCACTGGCATGCTTTCACCTATTCTCCATCAAACTACTCGTTCTACTTTGCCCCTGAGATTCTCATTTCGTGAGCAATTAGTCTATCATTATCGTGTTCATCTCGAGAGATAAAATTTACTCAAGAACCCATCCAAAGTCTTAAATCTTATTTTCTATATATATAAAATACAGTCTGTTATTGGATAAAAATCGATAAAAGATAGAAAAACTGGAAATTAAATATAATAATAAGAGCTCTAGTTTAAAAAAAATTGCAAATTCCAAGAATGGGAAAAACTTGCAGATTGGAAGTACTGCAATTCCCAAGAATAATTAAACATCTTCATACAGTGGATTTCAAATATTGATGTTGCTGGAAGAAGCACCGAGGGAGCTCTCAACTGGTAAATTGTTAATCCATTGAGCACACTTTCACGGACTAAAGGAAGAGATTGAAAACTCTGATTGCGGAACAATCGAAGGTGTTGGTATGAAGAATTTATATGGGGATCGCCCAAAAGTCTGGCTTGGAGCCATACTGAAGCTAACAATGTAGAAAACTTCTCTCCACATCTTGTTTCCGTCTCAATGGGGCAAGTAGATTAATTTGAGGGGATACATCGATGGTCTCAAACTGAACAAAGATAACTATTTGGGGATTTCTTAAGAGTTAAAATAGTTCAATTTTGGACCGTCGATATGTGCTGTTGTAAACCAATAGAGCGGAAGCTAGAGCCGATGAATATATAATATAAGAAGCACTTTGTATCATAATGCCATTCTCTTCGAGAAGGATGAAATTGACCATTGGGGTGGGTGCTCATATTAAATGCTCTCATGATGGATTGCAACATTATTAGCCAGAGTACCTACCTACTTTTCTACTTAGAACGCCAGAATAACGGAGAGATGAATAGGGATACCTCAAGTATGCAGTGCTTTGATGCAATTTTACTAAACAACCACCAACATGGACTAACTCAGGCGGCTCTTACAATTTTGTAATGCATCCTCCCAGCCGTTGCGATGTTTGTGAATATGTATAGGTAATGTGAAAGCTGAAGCGAGTAAGAGTGGTTGACCGTGGAAGGCTTAAAGCGGTTTAATATTCACTATATATTATATATTATCCATTTTCATTTCAACCTTACCCTCCTGTATTTTCGGGAAATCCTCACCCTGACATATGAAAGCCCATGTTCCTGTTGCCTGATAAAATAGATTATATGAGTGAGTGATTCCAAAGTAGCTCCAAGGAGACTTTTATGTAAATTTCGCTGTAATTAGATGCTGCAATTAAATTAATTTTAAGGTCATTAGTGCCACCAGTAACAATTATTCTACTAAACATTATTGCAAGGGATTTTATACTCTTCAGCTTCTCATTTTTTCACGTTGTATCTTTAAATGAAGGGACTAATAGTATGAGAAACACTTTCATAATAGTCAGGGATGAGCCCAAAGGTGGTTTCATGATTAAATTGAAACACCTGTATGGCTCTTGTTGTCCCCTAGGATATTTTTACTCTCTCACTTCGTGCATCTTCCTGAGTTAGGGACACTTTGTGCACTGACCGAGGCAATTTAGGTGCATATAGATATTCACGAGGTGCATTGTGGGCTCTTTTAATCCCCACTGTGTGCCCCTTGATAAATCATATGGGATGATTTTAAGTCTCTCATTTCATCTCTCGCCCTCTCACCTCAGACCCAATTTTGCCTAATGTGTGTCCTTTATGAAATCCCAAACAGATTTGGGCCTAAACTACATGTAAGATTTGGATGATTTTAGTTCACGAAATCTTATCTATAGCAGAGGATTTCACCAGCTCTGTTTCGGTAACTTTTCGCCGGGTGGGTTGCGCAACTTGCCATTTCATTTGAAACGATAATCTCATTTAAATGCTACACTGCCCATATTTTCCCCCGAGAGTGTGTCCTCTTAATCCTGTCGCTGCCTGTGTGGTTGGGAAAATCTCTTTTGACCCCTCAAATGAGCACTGTGGAGAATTGAGGGAGAGCCAAAATGAGATTCTTAGAGCATATGCAAAGCGTAAAAGCCCCTCATTGAAAATACTCATCATCTTTACCATCGCATTTCTTACTATATGCTATGCAGAGAAATTGAAATGATGAGCGAGACGCTTGTCACTGCAAATTTACTTCATTGACAGAAGATAAAGCTGAAGCATGCTTAACACGATTTCAACAGTTTTGAATCTCCGGATTTCAATTTCCTTTTCATATTCTCTGTGTGTCTGCCACTGAAATCTTTCAAAATCCTGCTGTCATTTCTATGATTGGATATTGTAGGAATTCAACAAGTTTATGAAAATAATGGACAACCGCTAAAAATTTCACAAATATTCACAAACCCATTTATTAAGAGAAATTTCTTGCAATTCTCTGGCACATTTTTATTGTATCCTTTTATGGACATTCATTTGCAGGAATACACTGTTCGTCGTTGTTGCGAAGATAGTTCTCTTTGCAGTAGCACTGATCAGGACATCTGATGTAATTAATTGTACATTCACGTTGATCGCAATAGTTATCACAACTTGGACCGCATGTCTTGTACACCTGATTTTCAGGGCAAGTGTGCTCGGCTTCTATAAGTCAAGAAATAAAATTATCCAGTATTAATTATGAATTTTTACTTCGCAAATAATTTTTAAAACTTACTTGATTGGACGTGAATAGCACAGATGACGATGGCAAAGAGCACAAACGCTAGAGTCTTCATTTTCAACCTGTCTTCAATGTCGATCACGGATAGAATTCAAACAAGTGACTAATAGCGCGAAGCTCATCAACAGCTCTTTTTATATGTTTGCTACTAGGCTTTTGATGTTCACTGAGGTGGGAAATTTTTTCCGCGTTTTTAACAACTACATGTGCTATCAAATAACGCGAATGTCTCACTGTTGTGTACACGAGTTCTTTTTTCGTGTATAACAAAAAGATCCCCGTCATACGATCACCACAAGGTAAACTTAACAACATGTTCAATTTGCTGGAAATCGTGCAGTTCTGTAAATACATGACAGATAAGACTTAAATATTTCCTTATTTATCTAAAGAAATTGTAATGCAAAAACAACTCAATTCGAGGAATTTTTTTTTGCTATCTAAAAAATTCTTATTAAGTAATATATGTACGTAAATTATCTCTTTCAAACTGGGATTCGCCAAAAAAACCATCTCTTCTGTTATGGGCCACCAAATTCGATATCACCGCAAATACCTAAAAAGTGGAGGTGCTGCACAAATTAGGGTTCTCATGTGATATGCGCCTAAAAAATTTACATAAGTTCGTTTTTCTAAAATCAGTAAGAATTATCAAAATGTATATAGTTTTCAGCAAAAATCATATTGACTGGATGTGAATAAATGATGATGGCAGATCTCGGTTTTTAATGCGATTTGCTTATCAGTTGAGACTTGCATGATGATAAAGAATAATCAAAATGCAACCATATTTGAAATACAAACGCGTGAGTTACAAGGTTTGCTGTTGGATTCCAAATACGATCACATTCCAACCTTACTCTAACCACCTAGTCTTAGCTTAGTGGCACACAAGGAATTCTAGCTCTCCCAAGCTAAGCTTGAAACGTATTTCTGTATTTTGGAGTGCGTGAATTCATGTTAACTTAAGTGTTAACCTAAAACATAGAGCCAAACTCAGAGCCAAAGTGTGTTTAAAGAGCAATGGAAGTGCAAATAGAAACAGCAAGAAGGCGGTTTTGTATGTCGTGAGTACGAGCGGCGCCATAAAGCTATTAACATTTGTAGTTTTAATTAATAAACTTTTTTAGCTCCAAACCACAGGGTGAGAAGAAATGCCCGTTGAACTTTACTTGAGTTTTATCCCCCTTGGCAATTTTTCATCTTTTACCTTTTCACCTCGACTTTTATGAAATTCCACTTTCTTCGACAATATCAATAAATATGGAAAATATGACAAGGCGAGAAAATTGTCCTTGAGAGAAAAGCATACCGCATTCGCAAGGAGAAGGTGTGATTTTTCCCAAAGGGCTGTAACAGGAGGAAAAATATAAGGAATAAAATGTTCTCACATTGCTATAAAGTTCCATTATTTTATTTCCATGGGGAGCAATGAAGAAGAAATGGAAGAAAGTGAATCGATTAATGAGGAGAGGATTAAGTGACGAATAAAAATATCAAAAGGAATTGTTCTCACGGGTATTTATTGACGAGAAATCTCCAAATTATATGCGAAACTTTTTGAATATTTAAATTTTATATGTTTTTCTTCAAACACTTCTTCTTCTTACTCTCTAACAAGCACATTCTCACGTTACTTTACGCATCGCATGTGTTTTTAAACATAGCTTAACAAGTAAGTCGCACACAGGATATAAATTACTATCATTAGAGGGTGGCAAATTTTTTGACACAAAATAAATGTGCGTGTCGGTAAATTTTCACAAGGTGTGGGAAGAATTTTTTTTCTTGTAAGGAAGACCTGAGAAATGGCTTAAGATGACAAAGAGCGTCCCTCAGCGATGGTTTATTGTGTTTGCGTGTAGTTGAAAGGAAGTAACAAGTTTCCATCACCTTGTTCTCCATCCTATCTCTGCCTATATACTTAGAATCTCCCGCGGGCCTGATTCACAGCAGCTTCACTCTATCCCCCAGCCTCCTACCCATCCTTCCGGCAGTCCTTTTGATTGTTTTCCCCAGACAGACAGCACATTGAGTGTGTGACTCAACTGGCGAAAAAGATAGGTATAGTGATGCGATGACAAAACTTCCTTCTAGCAATCTCCGCTCCCAGGACCATTTTCTCGGGTTCTTCCTGGAAGCAATTAAAGAGAAGAAGAGAAATTGATTAGAGCAAATGATAGCATCTCTGACGTGTGTCCAAATAAGGAACCCTCAGATTCCCTTGCTGTGAGCAACTGAGCAAAAGGCTCGTTTCATAGCAAAAAAGTTTTGGTGTCTTGCATACATAATTTCACATAACTGTTAGATGGAGTTTAATCAGCAAAAAATTGTTTCTCATTAGAAAATAAACATAAAAACAACAAGAAAAATCCTTCAAAATTTAAAAGATTTGATCATGAATAAAAATTTCAAAGTCCTCAGATACCAAACATTTAAAATTCAATTGATATTAAAAATGAACCAGTTAAAAGTATATAAAATATTCACCTAACGAAAAAATGGCATTTTTTTTAAATTTATCCTAAAAAATTCAGCCCAAAAACACCTATAAAGTCTATATGTGGGTATATTTTTTACACAATTTAATAACTAAAGTATGTACCTACATATGTACATAGGTGAAAGCGTTTTGTTCGATTTCTCTAGGCCAATTCATTTTCAGATATTTCATAATAATTTTACATTTCTAACTCACACCAACAGCACATAACATGTTTGATTAAGAAATTAAGTGCTGAAAAAATATTAAAAGCACTTTTAACACTCGCCAATGGGGAGTTACCCCAACACATCAAAGTGAAAGGTGTAATTTTCTCTCAGCACATATCTGGCTTTTCACTTTCCATCCCTTGCACTCTTTTATCCCTAAAGACATCGCAACTTTCAGTTTTTCCCACCCAGCAATTCTACCATAGAAAATGTCTGTATATAGAGAGCACACAAATTCACCGGACATTTCAAATTACACCAGGTCATGCGAATGCTGTTGCAGTCACAAAACGATTGAAGCCAGTGAAGAAGCCGGAAGACGTGGCTACATAGCGAGCTTTCACACGAGCGCGAAGAGTTTTGAGGGCGGAGGACGAAAAGGAAGCAAATAATTCATGAGTCTTTGTGGGCAGGTGGGGCGTGACGATAGTTGTGCATGATAATGATGAGACAATGATATATCTTAGCTTTCATAATACATTCACTGGATTAGAGCTTAAAGCTTACAGAGACAAGGAGTAAGATTTTCAAGAGATTTCACCTGGTGCTGTGGATAAATCACAGACAGAGAATGAATTTCTTGTGGATTATGAAGCTACGGAATAGAGATTTTGACTCACAGCATTTTGTCAAGAAATGTCATCAGAAGTGCCAGAGAAAGACGTGAGGAAAATTTAATATAACATTCAAGATTGGTGAATGAAGATTTAATCCGCGTGTTCTGGATAAGTATTGCGGTATTTTCTTTATCAGTCCTACCATCACAGTGAGACAGGTGTATATAGGAACTATACCAATTAAATTTATATTTATTTTAAAGATCTTTGTATAATCCTTTCCTTTTATCACTGATTTCATTACATGAATTTAATCTTTTTGAGATGTGTTTAATAGAAAAATTAATTGATGAAATTCTCCGGAATTTTTTTTATGTGATGAAGCAAAGATTATATCAGCAGGATACCATTTCATAGGTGAGAGAATTGATGGTAAAAGGTGAAAAGAGCAAGCAAAAAGTGCACTGAGCTGATTTTTCAATCTGTCCTGCCTGGAAATTCCTCTTTCAACTGTTTCTCACTCCCTCTTTTTCAGCATCTCCCCAGGAAGCACTTGAAGAATGTTGAACATTGTTCTAGTGGAAAAGAATGAAAGAAAATTCTCGACAGAAACATATTATCCATGTAGAAAGAACGTAAAAATTCATTTCAACATCGTCTTCATTTGTTCTCCCTGTGCAACTGTATGCAGGGTAGCCGTGCAAATCTAGACCCACCCACAATTGAATTTTCTTCCATCGGGAAAATTCACTAACTTGTCGCTCCTGGGAAAAAGGGGCAAATGCGGGGAACGTGTAGAATCAAAAGTTTGAACTTTAACTTTGTGTTCACGCGAAGTCTTTAATTTTGCCAATTGCCAACTTGGCAAATGTTTCTTCACAAACTCCCAAACATTCATCGTTGGTATTGGGTAGTATTAGAATGTGTGATGTTGGGGAGAGAAAGAGCGAGAGTCGCAGGGCTACAGAGATGTAAAATAGGGGTGTTACCAAGTGAATGGAAACTTGCAAATTTACTAAATCGATTTTCGACAGCGAATAAATTAAACGTTTTAATTATTGAATTTTCTCTCGCTTGCCAGCAATTTCACTTGTGTTATATATTACACCCAAAAGTAACTGGCAAGGAACAAATTCTAGTTGCAATTTTCAAATAAGCTGGGGCGTGTGAGACGGAAGAAGTGAGTGCAGTTTTAGCCAGAAAGTTCATCAGGATTTTGTAATTTACATTCTCACACCCATCGTGAAACTCATCATCTTCTACACGCCAACACCATTTTCGGGGTTAGCCTTCGCCACCGAATACCCCTATAACCACACATGCTCGTCCCATTATTGAGCTTTCATCATGTCTCTGCTTAAATGTATATACATATAGAAGACTACTGAGCAGGAAATTATAGTTCGGCCGCATGTGAATTACGATCCTATATATGTATATAATTACTTAATATTTAATACTTTGAAAAATGTCATTTTATCATTTTTATCATTTATAATTTTATTATTTTGAAAAATGTCTTTAAGATAGATTTCTAGAGCATTGAAAACAATTTCTGAGCCGCTAAATCCTAGGCCAGCTCAGAAGCCACAGTGCAATATTTTAAAGAGAAACTATAATATATACGGTGAATTTTGCAATTTCTCTTCCCCTCTTGATGTTCAGAAAACCACGTACAATTTAGAAAATGTTGGTAGTTTACATGATTTTGGCCACATGAAGCATTTCAACCTCAAATTTTCTCTATACACTCCCCTCCATCTCTTTTCACTTTTAATTCACCAACATAACTTTTTCACTCTGTGCACACCCACTTCACATTGTAGAAGCTGAAAAGCGAAAAAGGAGACCGAGACTCGATATAAAGCGCTTCGACACTTCCGTTCAACATGAAACTCCACCACAAACTTGTATGACGCCCCTTCTTATGTTTTAATACTTTAGAAAAGAGCCATAGAAGAAGCCAAACACACGTGAAAGTCATACATTCATCCACAAGATAAAAAAAATGTTAAAAGTGGAGAAAAAAGGAGAAAACCAGGCTAAATCCCAAACAAGTACTCCGCAAAAAAGTTACTTGTTTATTTTGCTGTTGTTAAAAGTTCACTGTACTGCGAGCTTAATGTCAGTCAAAAGCTCACGTGTTACACAGTGTTGGAAAGACAATAAAAAAAATATATATACCTACTAGCATTCTAAAAAAAACTAAAACAAGTAAAATTTCTACAGCATTATAAAAGAATCTTAAAATTCTATATGTTATCACCTCGTCACCTCGAAAAATATGACACAAGTAACATCAGGATGAAATTTGGTTTTGTATTCTTACTATTAACACTTATTAAAGCCTATATTGTTTAAATTGTACCAAGATCGTACCTAAAGGATCCCAAGGGCCCCAAAGGGTTTGGGACGAGATTATCGGAAGTTCTCGAAAGGCGGATTTTATACCCGGAATTATATATTATGTATTTTTTAATTAATAACTAAACTTTATCATAAAAACTATAAAATTTGTGCTTACAGCTCAATTGCATTACCTTTTATGAAAACTATTTTTTTTTATAATAGAACAATAGTTATTTAATTATTGCATCCAATGCGAGACAGAAAAAATCCTCATTCAGAGTTCTTCTACAATTGTTTTTGAGACAATTTGTCTCATTATATTCTCCAAGCACAAGCAAAATGCTCTTTAGGTATATAGAAAATTTTGAACTTTTCCGCTCTCTGTCTCCATGGTGTGTTTCCGCTTGCATAATTCCCGAGAAAAGCCACAGAGTGTGGAAAGAAAAAGCACAAGAGAGAGTGAAATTAATGAGATGCTCCCCCATTGAGTTATGTGTACACACGTGGAATGAGGCCACGGGTGGGTGTCACAGTGGAGACGTCAGGTGGTGGTTGTACTTCAGCAAACCCAAGACAGAAGAGTGTATTCAACCCACATAAGCCACTTTGGTAATTTATATATTTTGCCACAAACACCCCATTTTGACATTTAGCCCCATTGTATGCCCGAGGCATGCTCCTGGGGGGTTGAGTGTTGATTAGCAGATTAGCACACGCTAAATCTCAACCATTCTCATTTCATCGATGGTACGTCTCGCGAGAGCATTTTTCTTTCTCACTCACATTATGACAGAGACTCTCACGAGTCCGTGTTGTATCGTGTAATCGATAGGGTGCAAAGATATGATAAAATGTGTAAACATGAAAGTGGGTGAAAAAAAATATCCATAGGAGATAGTTGAAAAGAAATTGTTGCATGATTGAGACTCATATAGAAAACGGAACATAGGTTAAATTATAATATTATTGAGAAATATGCAAAATTTCTCATAGGAAAACGACAATTCCACAAGATATGAATTTTCTTCTGTGAAATTGAAAAATACGATTAAGTGTCAGTCATAGAATCTTCCACAATTTTCTCTTCACACGTCGAAACAACCCACCTATATAAGAATGAGTATGTGTGTGTGTGTGTGAATCGGGAACAACGAACCCTTTTATTTTACTTATTTATTAATATGTTTCGTCCAGAGAATTTCACCTCAATGTGATGTCACTAGGAGTCAACTAGGAATTCATACTCAGGAAGGCACATAAGCGATAAATATCCACTTGTATAAGTATTTTATTAGTGGGAATTGAGATTTTTTTTTGGAAAATTAGCGAAATATTTATGAAAATCTTAAGGTTGTTAATCGTAAATATTTGCTACAGTTCCTTGAAAATAATATTCTCTCTTATATATCCATATAAAGTCTGCTAAATCGGCAGTATCTTTTTAAGTACTTCAAATTTCTATCCAAATAGATGGTTTCTTTTAAGGTATTTTGCCACTCCATCGATATTCAGCCAAATGACAGACTTGTTCTTGTACATCTCTGGCTCATCCCATCGTGAAGCGTAAATTTACCTTCTCACTGTGGTACACCACTTTAAATTCAACGTACAACGATGATGTTGCTTCAATGCGGAACACGAACGACTGACAAAGTTGAATTTCACCCACAAAGTCACACACATATTCATATGGAAAATAGAGGCTTTCTTGTGTCATAAAACATTCATATTGCAAAAGGGGAAATAATGCAACTTGCACCAGTTAAAATAAAAAATCGTAATACCTAACTATATGTACATATAAAACATTTCCTTAGCATTTTGAAAAGTAATTTTGCAATTTTGATTCAGAAAATCATGATTACGGTGAAACTTCATTTACTTTTACTCAATCAATTGATATTTCCCTTTATTACTCATCGATTGCATTATTCAGGGAATAATTTTGGTAGTGGTGGTGGAGAAAGGAAGAAGCTGATGGAAAAAGTTTAATGTGAATGAAGAAAATAGTGTGAATGTTTCTAACAACCTATATATGTATATACCACCACCGCCAATACAGACACAAGGTGAATATTTCATAAGGGAGTAGCACATTTTCACACAATTAATATTAATTTTCCCTCCAAGACGGAAAGCACACACATGAATATTTTATCTCTGCTTACATATAAGCTACATCACTCCCCTTTCCTCCCTCACCCCTACTTCCTACCCACCCATCCCCCAGAGACTTTCTCTTCGTACTGGTCTTCACCAGGCATCCACTAAGTACACAGCAATTTCCATCTTCCAGCTAGACATCGACACACATTGTACAGCACTTTGCCAACCCCTTCGCACTACAAAGTCGCTAGCAATCTCTCATATCCTCTTAAAGTCAATAGTGTTAGCTCAACGAGGGGTCCTGGTCGCAATTTCCTTCACCTCACGAAAATTCATAGCACAATGAAAAAAACTGTTAGTGTACCACTCTGTTGCAAATATGAACACACCAAAAACAATCCACTCCATCCCCAACGGAAGTAAAAGGAAATTCATCCACCACTTGGTGTGGAGTTATTTTAATTAAACCAACCCTGGTTGATCCCGCTTAGCCCTTCACGCTCTCAAAACACCTACATTCATTTATAAAGAACCGTCAAATAATAAACACAAAACGATGAGATGTGAAAAAATAAGGAGTGAAAAAGAAAATTTACACCGTGTTGTGTGAATCTTCAGAGCAAGCTCGAATAGAACATGTGTGAACTCTCAATTTTGGAGCTTTTTCTCGCTAGGTTTTCACACCGGCAAGGCAAGTGCATGCTTGTGAAAAGAAACAGCCAGCATAAGTGCAAATTGGATGTGTTTTTTTGCTCAGAAAATCACCAATGTGTTCACAATTTTCACCAAATTGTGAACACATTCTCGCGAAATGATTTGAAAGTTTTCACAAATAAGGAGTTCCTCATGAAAGACTTTGTGGGGTGCCTCAACATTCTTTTGTGTCAGGAAAGGAAGGTTCCAGTACACTTATAAAATTCTTCTTTTTATTCGCAAAAAGATTTAGATGAATTGAAAAAATTAAAGAAAATTATCCAAAATTTTTATAAGCATTTTGACTGATGAATTACAGACGGACATATAGGAGAGTGAGGGGTGGGGCAATACAAACTTGGGAGATATTTTAGAGCTAAACTTGAAGAGAAAATTCCATCGGTAACTTTTGCAAAAGTGAATCTTGATATAAACGAAGCTTGTTGTCTGTTATGGATATATTATATGTTTGTAAAATAAATTGATCAATATTGATTAGAAATTTATTTGATTATATGTATACTATATATTCAATTTCCATTGAAGTCAAATAATACGAGGAATCCACTTTGAGGAGATTATTCTACATGCAAACGTGCAAATATAATACAATCCAGTGGAGAATAAAGCTGATGAAGAATGAAGATGGGGCAACGCCTGAGGTAATGCTTATTAGAGCATAGAGTGCAAGAAAAGTCTTTGAGTAATTAATTTTCCATCAGTTTTCTATGTATCCTCACCCAGGGATAGAAAACGAGTTGAAAAGAAAAAACTCATTCACTCAGAAAGCATCATCGTTAAAAGTTTAAAATGAAGAAGAAATGGGAGTGTGAGAAAGTGAAAAAGAGAACGATATTGTGAATGAAATCTTACCTTGTTGGTGAAGATGAGAAGAAAAAACTATGATGCAGATGTTAATTGGTTATTACGCGCCACTCTTCATATTCTCTGCCTTTCGTGCTCGGCTATGAGCTTATTCACGTATAGCATCCCACCCACAGTCGACCGACGAGCTTTCTTTTCCTCCCTCAATTCTCACAAGTGTATTCCATTAACCTCCAATGTAGATGAACACAAAAGGATTGCAAGTATTTTATCTTTCACTTCAGCGCGGCACAATTTTCAGTATCCCAACGAGGAGTATAACAACAATTCACTCTTGTTCCCAAGGAATCTTTCCGGGAGAAGAAAGCATACACCCGACAATAGAGTCCCGTCTGTAGCAAAGTTGGATGTTGTGAATCTTCTATACTGTATACATAGCTTATCCACTTTTCAAAGAGCGTATAACTAGGTAGGTATTTATATGTATCAAACGGCCCTTTAATCTTGTATGAGCAAATTGTAATGCCAGTGACAAAAGGAAAGTTTTATAGAAATCAATTTGCCCCTTCGCGAAAATCACTCAGTCGGCATCATTTGGACTTCTCATAAAGAAGCAACACGCCAGAAGAGAAACCCCAAAAGGAAACACTATATAGGCTTCATTAACTTAATTGTTATTTAGAGAAATACGAAAAAAAGTAGGACTTCCTTTATTGGATTCTACGGGGCTTTTATATTCCTTTTTTTCTGCAGCAAAGTTGGAATGAGGCTATTCAGTGGGAGAGTGGAAAACTTCTAAGATAGTTTTTATCTCAGTCTTTTTATAAGTTTTTTCTCATGAATAAAAATTAATTATGTTGTGCTTTTCGCAGCACGATTTGACTTTTTTCCTCACATGAATTTAATTTTTTTTTACAAATTACATCTAATTGTAATATTTCTTTCACGACGTGATTTCCATTGAAATAGATGCGCAAGTTTAAACAACAAGCAAAAAATCATAAGTAAATATTTGAAATTAGGTAAACAGAGAAGCACGAAGGTAAGTGAAACTTTAAAGCACGACGGGCGAAAAAAAATCAAGGAAATGCCTTAATTTTCATGAAAACTTTATCTAAATTGATTTTTCTTTCACTCAAAAGCCCCCTTGTGGAACACCGTGGGTTTGGACTATAAAATTTGTCCGGGGGCAAAGTTTGGGTGAAGAATGGGGGGCGAAAAATAAATTGAATCACCCCAATTTGCATTTTCACGTGTTGAGAGACGTGTAAAAGCCCCAAAGTGTCTTTGATGAGTCTCCCATCCTGTCGAAAGCTTACATCCCCATCATTTTTGTGGGTAGAGCTCATTCTGTGCTAGACAGCGCCAGTGCTGCTTCTTATTCTGGAAAATTATTGTGCATCGTTCAAAGTTAGAGGCCTCCATTGTACCATCAATCATCGTGGGGGTGGGTGGACTGGACACTGTGGGTTGATTGGAATATTTCTCTACCCCAAACATCTTATGTCACACAGAGTGATATCGTCTTGTCCAAATTTTCTCTTATCCATCTTCCACCTCCTCTCTACTTGATCTACTTCAGATCCACGAAGGCAGAATCAACAATTTAGATTGAATATATAAATCTTTGGTAGTTTTCAATTTACGACAAGCATAAAATGATTATCATAATATTATGTATACATATTACTGGTATTTTACGAATCCATATTCCTTTGGAGGATCGCAAACATATCCGGAAGAAAGAAGTAAATTAAACTCTCCGATAAATATTTAATGCAATCTTCACCCAACAGTTGTTCTGTTCCCCGGGTTGAACTTGTTCAGTAATCCCCAATGAAAAAAAATCAAATTTTCACATATATAAGTATCAAATCTTTTGAGTTTGTGATTTTTTTTTAAAATGATTTTCTAAAACGGTTCTATAGAAAAACCGAAATATTGTTCATTAAAATTTGAACCTTTTGACCAAGCCAAGGCAAAAGTATTTAGCAATGAAAATTGATTTTGGATTTTCCTCAAAGAGAATGATTTTAGTAAAAATTTGATGTACCTACAATGCATTCAATCTTAAGAATACGCTGATAGCTGTCGTGTGCAAGCATCTTAATCTTTTAGGATGACTTTTTTAATACTAACACTTTCCTAAAATTTATGCAAATTCAAGTTCACAGGTGATAAATTTGTAGAGACATAAATGATGGCAAGAATAGCAATCAACAAGCTTTCATTGCTTTTGAATGATTCCTGACGAAGTGAAAGTTGAATTCCAAGCAATGTCCCATAATTTATATCTCTATCAAATTTTTCATGCGTGGAAAGTCCTTCGATTTGGCACATGAACAAATATTTACGGAATAATTCCATTCATCAGACAAATAGGGAAAAATACAATGGCCCGCACTGATTTCCTTTCGTCACATTCCATGTTTCATTTTACTGTGCGGACAAAAATGTACTACGGGATATCGCTTAGTTTTGCTTATTTAAGTTGGGCTTACAAGATTGACCAACTCGGAAAGTGAGCTAGTTACAATTTGACTAACATTGATTGGGGTAACATAATCAAACTGTAATGTGGCAAGATTTAGATATGGGCTATAACATAATTCAAAGAAAATTAATTATTGTAACATTCTTGAGAGTCTGATTGTAAGTTTGATTATAGGAAATCTTTTTGATTTTACTACAATGAGAATACAAGCGTTGAACGAATAAACAAGTGATACATTTAAGAGATCATTATATTCTTAAAATCTGACAGTTAAAACGGTTAAACCCGAAATTTAAAAAAAAAAACAATTTAGAACATGCATATAGGCTGCATAGGGCAGGATACAGCAACGCGAAGGCCACTATCTCTTCTTGTTCACTTACTGAAAAATTTCGTACAACAAACGGATGATAAATATTTTCCTATAAAGACTAAAAAAAGTTTTTTAAGTTTTATTTCCGGAAGTAGGAACTCTCATTCGTGCAGCGCCATAAATACCAAGTTTATACAGTGATTTCGTGATTATGTGAACCATTACAGAAGAGCATCAAGGACAGAGAGTACCACTTCTAAAATTGACTGCGTTTTTATATCGAGGCCTTGGTGTATTCACCAACTCGCGCCCAAACGTCCAAATATTTGATTTAAACTCGCCCCAAAACATCGTATGACAAAACTCTCGTGTCAATACAAATGTTCTGGTCCGAGAGGGTTTCACGTTCTGAAAATTGTGAGTCATATATATGTTGTGTTGTTAGGGAAAAAACATAAAGTGACATGCAGAATATAAATTGCATTGTAAAATATCAAAAATGTGTCATGTTATACTTTTCTCACACCCTGACACGCCTCGAAATAACACATTTTACAGGAAATACATGAGCGATATGGGTGAGAGCAACAATAAATTAAGCCATTTTCAGTTAATGCAGAATATGTTCAACATTCATCATCGACGTATCATAATCACGCAAATTTTAATAACTACTGCAGATATTATCCAAAGCATTTGCGATTGTACTAAACTAGATACTTTAACTGAAATATAGTATGAAATATATATATAGTATCACACAATGTAGCAAACTATCCAAAAGTGGTCAAGAGTACTTCCCGTAAATTTTGCATTTCATATTGCTCAAAATAAGCTTTTTCAAGAGCTTTTAATGACAAAAAAGAAGCTATAGTAACTATTTTCACAAGCAAACTTGTTTGCAGCTTTACATCACAACATATTAGCAAATTCCTATATATATGGGAATTTTATGGTATACGCATCTCATAATAATAGTTAAGTTTAGTTGAATGAACGGAATGGAATGTCAGATTAATAAGGATTTATGAAAGGAATTTTAGTGCAAAATATATAACTATAAATTGCAATATAATTCAGCCAACATTGTGGAGTGCTTTCATCATAATCAACATCATCATAAGCTTCTATATAGTATCTAAAATCCAACCACAAACACTTTCAACTTGGCATGTAAGTTGAGAAGCACTAAATAATGTGAGTTACTGCCGGAGTGAGGTCTAAAGTATTTTAATAATAATATTAGCATTGTTATTGTGAAGCCAACCATCACTGTAAGATATTATTCATGTCAGCCTCTGTGTTTCGCATAACATTTACTCTTTGATGTGTAAATTGTTGAATGTGTATTTATCCAGTGTGCAACAATTATCTCTCCACCAGCTATTTGGGAAAATTCTCAGTCAGGAAAATCCCCTTTCGTCCAATTTACCACACAATGACAACATCCACATGTCCCTTTCATGCAAAAGGAGTGAGTTTATATATATATTGCACACTATACCAATTATTTTCATTAAATTGACCAAAATACATAATCCTAACCAATGGTGATAAATATATACCAGTGCATTTAGCGTGTGAGTGCATATTCGTGCTTGCTGACTAAATAAGAGAGGGTATGGGGATGAACAATTTTCTCAAAATATCATTTTATCATCAGTGACACAAAACACATTAAACACTACCATTAGTAATTTTCCATGAATTAAAATTCACATCGCAAATGATTAAACATACAACCAACTTTTTCACATAATTGCATCTAAAATTACATCTTGAACTGTTTTAAATATCATAATGTAGGTAACCTAAATTATAGGAAGGGAAAAATATGAAGTTCCACTAACCACAAATTTTGAAATGTATATAGTTTTATCGATTTTATCCTTAAAGCGGGGATTCACAAATCTCTATTATTTAGTGTAAGATTTCGATAAAATTCTAATGAAATGTGCATATTCGTTTGAAAGGTATTTGAAAAATACAACCTTAATATAGTTCTGAACCGATAATGTCTAAATTACGTGTAAATTTAAATTCTAATTCATATTTCAACGTTTATTGTTAATTTCTTATGAATCTATTGGAGCGGTTGTAATAGAACAATAAAATTTTAGAGAAAAATCTTACGGAAAATAGGCCTAGAAATCAAGTCATGAAATCAAACCTTATGAAATGAAACTAAAATTCCCCAGAGAACCTTTTAGGAATCCAAAAGTTTCATGATTCTTGAATTCACGTCCAATTCACATTCAGTTTGCATTGTGGGGGTGGTTGTACATAAAACTGTGTTTGGGAGGTGGTAAATGGTGAGAAAATCCGGAGAATTTGAATTTTCCAGGGTGTATACGATAAAATTTATTGGGTAAAAGTAATTAACGCGTTTCAGGGGGGGGGGGACAATAAACAAGTTCAAAGGGAACATTAAATTTTCTCTATATAAATAAAGTCTCTCTCGCTCTATCTACCACCCAAAGCTCTATAGCTTTCATGCCATTGCATCAGGAATATTTTTGGGATGGTGGGAAAAATAGGTGACACCTTGCATCATGGTGCATCGAGCATGCTGGGAAATCTCATAAAGATTCACTGGAAAATGAGAAGATGAAATTGCTTCGATTTTATTAGAACACTTAAGTTTTTTTTCTTTTTAATTAAAAACCACAGAAAATTTCACAAAATGTCCTTGCGACAATCATGAGAATTTTCTATTTCTTCATGGGAAATTTTGCAACCACAACAGTGTGTTCAATAATAAAGTGAAGACAGCAAAAGAACTCTCTCATCTTGCCTAGAGGGGCTTTTAGAGGTGAAGGGTTGGTTATAGGAAAAAAAGTTTGTATATAGACTTCCCTCATTTAATGGATCACAAATTTCACCGGAAGGAATTTCCTCCAAATTACACTCCACAAGGGAGGATATTTGTGGCCATCATTGGGAACCGTATCAAAAGTTTCCACAATCATACCCCACCCGCTCCATTGGAGAGGGGGGGATACAGTTCAATGTAAATCTCAAGAGCTTCTCATTATTTAATCCATGGGAAATTGAGCAGCTTTCAATTTTCCCCAATCATCATCAAAACTTCGACTGTCGCTTTTAGGTACCCTTTCTTGCACTGGGACTTCTAAGAAAAGCCCCAAAAGAGGATATGTAGACGAATTGACAGGGGAAACTTTATCACTGCCAGGATGGCTCGCTAACTTTTAAATAAAATTTAATTTCGAAGAAAAAATTCCAGTGATATTGTCGTCATATGAAGAAAGTAAATTTAGAAACCAAAACAAAAAGCCATAAAAGTAATAATTGCTATTAACCCAAAATAGAATTTGTTGCTTTAAGACCAGCCCTAGAATTCAACGGCTTTCCCCAGCTGTCGAGTGTCGGAATTTTTCTGCACAATTTGTCCCCTTATTCTTCCACTCGTTGACCCCATCCACCAATAAGAAAGGTTTTTTTTTCTCACCCAAAGCATTCACCCTCGAGCAAATTTCCGCTTAAAATAATTGAAAATGTCATGAGGGAAATTACCATAAATGAGATTGTGTTTTGACTCCGACACCTTCATATTGTATGTGTGGGTGGCACGGAAGTCAATTGGAGGAAAATTTTCATGCACTCAACCTTCCAGAGAGATGGACAAGAAGACGACAAAAACGGGTGGAATTTTGAGCTAAGACCAAGAAGGAAGGCATAAGGAGAAATTTTGAGCCAGAGAAACTCACCATCGTGTTGGGCGCATGCTCTTATATTGAACAGCGGTATTTTCTCCTCCGCGCAGAGAAAACCCATGCAGAATGTTTTGGGTCACTGTGCCAAAAAGGGGATTATCGTAATTTTCGTGGATTAATTCTTAATGGACCATCAGTGTCATGGAGTAGTTTAACATAATCCGCTAAAGGTGCCCCCAAACTATTTTTTATTTCCTTTGATTAAAAAACTTCTCACCAAAAATATAATAAAACAACAGACTAGACGATATATTGGCGCCTCGAAAATTCACCACGGCGCTTTCTCCTCCTCGGAAAATGTGAGAGACGGCAAAAGAGAGTGAAAATGCAGAAGAGAGCGCTTTTCGGGAGAGCGTTTGGACGGGTTTTTTGGCCCCAAAGAGCAGCAGGAGTGACTTAAGTGGAACGTTTTGGTTGTGTGGCCACTCAGTTGCGTCGCGACGTCGGTTAATGGCACACCATCGTCTACAGACGGTGTGGCTCGCACATTTGTCCTTTTCTCCGCACAAGAGGAAGAGACACAGTTCCGGAAGAAAATCCTTACTGAGTGGGAAAAAAATCAATCTCCTATCGCTCGCCTTCCGGCGCTCGGGCAAAAAGACATTAACCACCGACAGGCTGTGCAAGTGATAGTGGACGATAAGAGAAAAGCTCCTTGAGTTCTTGCCCCCAAAAGAGGATATGAAAAATGTGAGTGGAAGTGTAAGTGAGAAAATTCCATCAATTGCAACATATAAATTTGTTATCCGTCCCAGTGGCAGATTTCAAAGGATTTCTTCCTGTGGCACAACCAACATTTCAGAATATTACACGTTATCGTGGATATAATGTAATGCCCTGTTTTTACAACGTCTTGCACTCCACAACCCTCATGGCAATTTTCCGTCAATGAAATTTTCTTTGACAGAGCTTTCACATGTCCTTAAAAGTTTTTGATGGCTTATATGAGAAAAGATCATAAGAATTTATGGAATATACCCCTTTTATCAGCTATCAAAAAGTTAAAAAAAAAATTGTGCGTCTGTTCAAATGCATAATCTAAAATATAATAATTATCTACAAATCTTGTCAAATTTTCTAAATAAATAACAGCACATAAAAAAAATTGCAGGTAATTTGCCTTACTTTAAGTAATTGCACAAAACATAACAAGATGCTTATGTAGACGAATTATTGAAACCTTTAGAAAGATGATTTCAGTTAAGCAATTTGTCTTTGATAAGCTCTAATATATATATATAAACACAGGATTTTGACTTCCTTAGCCATCATACCTGTATAATAGTGATGTCTTCTTTATATAACAATTGTCTTAAAAGATATAAACATCATCAATAAGATAAACAACTTCGTAATAGGATTCACATCGATGTTTATGATGGTCAATACTTAACGACACGTGACTGCTTTTAAGACATTCATAACAGATTATGACGTAAGTTTTTATGTCAGCACATCGTAATATGAGCTAGGAAACTATCAGCGTTCTAATCTAATGAAAAATTCATACCATAGTTTCGTGGCCGGTTATTAATTTTAGTGGGTGTAAAAATATTTGATCCAATCTCCTCTTGTTAAGTATTGATAACCGATAATTTTGTGAATTTACGATAGGTTAGGTAATATATTCAAACTGATGAAGACACTTGATAGTTTGGCAATTAGTGTAAAGTTTTCTAATCAGTATGAGTTTCATCAGAACCTCCCAGAATCAAATATTGACCCGTTTGCAATTGCCCAGGGTTTACTTTTGAGGTCACATCACATCTTACATGTTCTCTGGCAAGGAACTCTGGAAGTCATCCAATCAGTGCTTAGCGGTCAGAAAAGGGAAGCCTGTGTGCAATAAAAGTGTGTTCATGCGAGAATATTTTCCCATGAGTATACCATGAGAATGAAAAGGGAAATGATATCTAATTGGATATTCTTCAATTTGACAAATGGTACAAATTTACATTAAAAATTCATAATACGATTCGATGTGCGACACACGCAACTTGCTTCTTATTTATTTCATAGCATTTTTCATTTTTATGCTTCTACTCGCATACTCTCACCTTTCCTTTCCCCCATCACGCATATTCTTTCTACACATTCAACCCTCAGTGGAAAAATATTTTTTATACATTCCTCACCTCCGTGTGTGTCAAAAATGAAATTCGCACGACAAAATTTTCCCTGCCACGACTCTGGCAACTTTCGTGGCCCATTTCCCTTCCAGTGGATTTTCTCCAGAAGCTAATAGCCTTACATATCATTCTCTCATTCACTCTCAAGAATAACACGTTTTATTCCACCCATCCTCGGAGGGCACACAAAATATTTGAAGGGTGAAATGTCGACGTGCAAGAAGGGAGATTCGTCAGTCACGAAAATTGAATATTACTCATTCACGGAAAAAGTATTTACGGTGAAAATTTAATAAAAACAGACGACACCCCTTTCAGAGGGGAACTTCATAAACGGGTAGGGCACACCCACATAGTATGATTTCTAAGGGTGGGGGTTCAAGGACCCTCTTTGGAGCTATTCAAGTAACAGAAATAGCGTGAAATTCTGTGTTTTTACATTACAAGCAGGTTTATTAATTATATTTCTATCATAGAAGACTCTTTTTCTGACAATGACAGGTATATATTTTACGTTAACAACACGAATTAAGTAATGCCGCTCTTATTATTGAAATTAAGATAAAATCGTATTCGAAATATGGTATAAAAATTCATAACTTCGTAATTAAAATATTCTGATTTAAAAATATTTAAACGTCAAATACACTAAGAAAGATTTTCGTTATAATTTGTGTTTTTCATAAAACTCCAAAAATAACTTTTTCTGACATCTTTCTATACATAAAGATGAAAATGTTTTCCCGTTTGTACATTGTACATATATCACGGTTAAACCCGAGGTTAAACCGCTGACTAGATCTAGCTGAAATTTGGTATGGGTGCAGGGAACCCCAGAATCAGATTGGGACATAGGCTAAAACTCCACCAACAAGCCCTATCATTTTTTGATTTTTTGAACAATCTATTTAATGGACCTGGGTCACTACACAAAACGTATAGAGAAGTGCAAAGCGCCTCAAATAATTATAGGTAATATATTTAATTCAAAAAGTTTTCTATATTTTGTCTGTATGTAATAAAATTTCGTAAATTCTTTATGGTATGTTTATTTTAGCTTTTAGATGCAATCAAATATACAAACTCATAAGATATTAAAGTAATCAATGAAGTATTATATTTAGCTTAAGCTTTCTATCAGCATATCGTCAAATGTGAGCACCTACCGAAAATAGATTTATAAATATTCTTAGGCTCACATGCACTTTCAAGACTAATTTGCATAATGAAATATTCCAGGAATTCATGTCGATTAATTGCACGCTTGTCAAAGAGTTCTTCTTGGAAGGTATAAAATAACACTTACACACAAGTTAAAATAAAAAATATCACTATAATGGAAATGAAACATAAAATAGGATTCCAAAACCATATGTCAAAGTATCGTGGAATGCAATGACCGGAGGACAGACCAACTGGTGTGATGAAAATTGTGGTACCACTTTCACCATTTAATTCCGAGGCAATTTTTCACCCTCAGAATCGATTTTCCCTCAATCGGTTTCGACGCTGTGACCGAAATCAACGTAAAATTGGACGGAATATTTTAAACCAAATGCCTGTCTATCCAGATTTGAGACTCAACCGTGATGGACAGATGCAATCAGAGGGAAAAATGACAAATTACCCCATGACTATTCACCCTTTCCTGATGGATATTCAATTGCAAAAGTTGTGAGGGAGTTTTAGGGGACTGGGACTCAGCTTGGAAATTTTCTTCAATTTTTCGGTATATCTTTTCGCCTCTTCACATTCTCTCTCAAAAATGCCTTCAATTATGCATGAGTGTGTTTGAAACCCGTGCAGACTTCCACCTCATTTCACCATTCTTGGCAATATTCCAGGGGATCACGGGATATTTCCGCCCAAAGCCCACAAGGGCCTCCCTTCTGTGCGTACAATATGGCACGGAAAAAGGAGGAAAATTACAGTGGGTGAAAAAACCCACAGAGGGAAATCGTTAAACATTTTTCTAAATTTGCTCACTACCCCTCAAGCTAAATTCACTCACCATCTCCGCGGCCCCCACATGGATATATGCGAAGGAAACATTTTTGGTAAATGATGAGAAGAGAGTGAAGAGGATAATAATGCAGAGACAAAGTTTCTCCTTTTGGTGGGGCTCAAAAAGCCAAATAAAACAAGAGATGTTGCTGAAAAAGCTTCACGAAAAAAAACCACCCACATCGTAGTTAAGGGATGGCTCAATGAAGGACCAAAAACCCCCAACCGGTGTTGTTCGACGAAGCTCTTTCATGTGTAACGCCGTAATTAAGCTATGGTCGGATGCGAGACGATGGATTTGGGGGGAAATATTTTGCGTACTTCGTAAAACCCTCCAAGCCCCGGAAGACTTTAAAACCCAGCCCCAACTACTAGATAAATTGTGTGGCATTCCAGCGCCCTTGCATGAGCGAGGTTAATCCTATTTTCAATTACTCTACATAGATTCACCTTTATTAACACGCAAAATCACCTGAGACTTTAATGGTTTCTTATAGGAATTTCCCATATACGAAATATTCATTGACTTTTCCCCAAATTGCCAAAATGGGAAGTTTACATGATTTAGGTCTTCAAAGCAAAATATTGGGTAGCATTTCTGCTAATTACAGGACTTGTTTGAGTAAATGTCACGCATAATCTGTTTCAGAAGAAGTGATATGGTAATTTCTTGAAATTCGTACAAATACGGTTGATACCTGACTGATTACCTGACTGATTTCATAATTGCAATTTCAAGAACAGAAAACTAGGAAATTCAAAGGTTATTTCAGTTATTTCAGTCTTTTCGGGCAAAATTTATGTGTATAGGTATTTGCCAATTTAGATAACATTTGCCTCAATAATTATAAGTTTAGGGCGTGACTATTTGCACCATTTGCACAGAAGTAATCAATATCAGAAATACAAAAATTTCGATTATTATAACAGACTATGAGGCTTCTTGTGGTGGCGAGGCACTACACGCCCCGCAATTTTTTAATTTCAAGTGGTTCAAAAATATTTAAAGTTCAAATTATTTTGAGACTCCTATAAAAATAGGAGGAAATTGACTTTTCTGTGATAAGGAGTTTTAGAGGACCATACCCTACCATACATCATGACCCCCTAGCGCCTAATCTTAGTAGTGAAAAAGTCAAGAATGTTTGTAAAATTCGTAAATTATTACGAGGCGTTTCGTGCTTCTCTTTGCGCGGTTTGTGTGATGAATTATAGATCTATTAAATTGATTTTGCTGATAAAAAGTCGAAAATAGGGGAACTTTGTATGAAAAGTACCAAAAGAAGGTAGAAGGGGCTATCCCCTATAATGTAAAATTACAGGGTACCATACTCTAATTACCCCCACCATATATTGTGAATCTCTAACGCTTCATTTGAGTGATGAAAACGTCAAAAATGTCCGAAAAATGTGTAACTTTGTATGGTAGGTACCAATAGGGGAAGGTGGGGAAGTTCTCTATATCCCATAAAGTAATAGGGGATACCACCCTTATCATTCCCATCATACATCGTAACCCGCTAGTGCGCTAGATATGCACAGTCTAGTTTAAATATAATATAAAAAGATATTTTTAGTAGGTATTATAATTAAATATCTCTTTGATTGCGATTACTACAATGCAGCCTGAAACCAAATAAAATATTTTTAATACGAAAATTCCGTTGAAATTTGACTTCCACTTCAGCTATAACTGTTTCATCTGACCAGTCACTAAAAATTTAGCAAACAATCCGGAATTTTCAGCATAACTTTCCTCTTGTAAATATTTCACTATGGTGATTTCTGTACTTTCTCACTCTCCTAACAATTTCATTAAAACTAGCGCGAGAAATTGAGGAATGTTGGCAGTGAGAAAATAGCAAACACGAGTTAGATATGGGAGGACAGGAGGAAAAATATTGCCATGTTCCATGAGGGTAAATTATAGCAAAGCTGACATGAAATTCAAAAGACATGAAGCAATTGGATGGAAATGGTGACTGAGTGATGTCATTGTGGCTAATCCATTCGAATAGTGGGGGAGAGGGGTTGTATTTTCGATTCAAAACAGACAAAAGGTGGTTTGGGGGGAAGTTGCTTTTCACATACACCACATAAACACTGTAAATAATACAAAAGCTCTACATGAGCTCACGCACAGTGAAAGGCCGGAGGGGAAAACTAAAAAGCATTCAATTTCCATGTGGAAATAAACACACATCATATTTGATGTGATGGGTGGTGAGCCTTTTTTGCCTCCACGACAGATGAAATGTCGATGATGGGACAAAATAAAAGCTCAGAGATACCAGGGAATTGGTAAAACATAGCCTCAACCCCTTTGACAAAGAGTATGGCAAAAGGAGCAAAGCGACCTTGTCTTGAGTTTGTGGGGGGATAACAAAATGGATCATTTCTATTCCAAGAATGCCTCAACCGCAATGGGACACACACTCCGATATGGTTTGAGGTGAGTCAGAGAAAAGACTCCACAAGCTGAGGAATAAAAAAAAATTAATGCTCCTCACATTGTTCCCATTGTGAGGTCTGTGCTCACTCGAGCACATCGAAAGTCCGGGAGGGAAAGCTCACATCGCGCTGACGACACCAATCGACGACTGTATTATCCCTTAAAGGAGTAATTCCCAGTGTGACACACACGCACATAAAAATAAAATAAAATTCCACCCTCCGGAGGGCTTTTCCATCTCTCTCGCATTTGAAGGCTGAAGGTGTGCATATTGAGTGATATTGAAGAGAAAGCGACCTGACTCCGAAGAAGGGCGATAGAAGTTTAGTCAAAGTGAAAAGTTTCATCGTCTTTTTTTAGCCCCACACTTTCTCAGTCCCTAATTCGCGCGTGTTTTGCCTATTTTTCCATATCCACACTTTTTTTTCGTTGGCATAAAGCTGGTGAGTGCGAAAAGATGAATGTTCTTTACAATCTCATCATCCACTCCATTCCGCCACACCCTCCAATTCAAGCTCATTCCACACAATGGAAAATCTCAATTGAAAATGGGAAATTGTATAGCTTTCCTGTCCCAATCCCTCCTCCCCCTTTACAGTGTTTCTTCCTTTTCACCCCGTTCGATCGTTTGAGAAATCATGAAATCATTATTTTCACATGTGTATACCTGTGAGTGATTCACCTTCAGTGGAATTCCTCACGAGAGTCGAGGGGAATATATCTTGACGACTTTTTCATACAAATTGGCGTTCACGCGATAGATAATAAGCTGCTATTATTTCTATTAATTGAAAAATGGTAATGAAATCATACGCTATATCAAACAACGATATCTTATCAAATTTATTTCTGTATTTCTTTTTTTCTATTTCTGTGTTTATTTTCCCAATCGAGCAGTATTATCAATGAATGAGATCTTGGGGTAATATAAACATAACAACCCCAATTGACCAACTCTTTTTTGCTGGATACAAAAACAATTAGGTGTATTTTTGGGTGAAATGGAATATTCACAAAGCAAAGTCTCGGTTTTCGACTTTCAAGTCTTTTTTTGGTATTTTCACTTTACTCTCAATTTCAAAAGAGTTTCATAAACTATCACGCATTCCTTTAATCCTAATAAAAGTGAATAACTTCATCCATTCATATTGACATTTACAGTATACTAAAAGATTTAACAGATATTCACCCCTCGGTGAAAGTTCACATTTCACCCAATCAATACGGAAAATGCTTTTGACTGACGAAATTGCTATGCGTAGACATGAAAAGAGACACGCTGAGAAGCGGAGAGATTTGCCAAATAGCGGGATATTTGGATGTGAAATAAAAAGCAATGGCAAATCAGACAGGTATTTTGTTATACTGAAATCCGATAGCAATTTTCTTGAGCACCACCCCGGCTCAAAAGTTTGGCAAAATCTTCAAAGTTGAGAGCGAGGGCTGCGAAAGTATCATTGCAAAGGAGAATTTTGAGCCCATTCCAACTCTAATTGCAAACCCTCGTGCCACCTGAAAAGCTTCAAAACTTCTACACGAGATAAATGGCTCAATTGTTCGGTAAATTGCTATTTTCTCTTTCTCTGGCAAGACGATAATTTCATCCTAAATGATGAAATTCATCCCTGGCAATTTTAGAGCTTTCGAGAGCTTTTGTCCACCCCGCAAGGAAATCTCCCTCGCCACCAACCAATTGTGCCACTGGAGACTCAGGTCACACAGAAGAATAATTTATCACTGACAATATCTTATTTGTTATTTAATTTCAGAGTGGAAAATTCATTAGACGGTGTCGAAATACATTGATCAAATGGTTTCTAAATGAGCTCCCGAAAACACCCCTGCAATTTAACTTTAAAAACGAGGCTAGAATTCCAGAATAGCAGCCTTTGTGAATGGAATGTGAGGATAAAAAAAATGACTCTTCGGAATTGATTCAATGAAAGACATAAAACGTGGTGAATAGGAAAAACACAACCCCTCGCATTTTGATGTTTTATCACCACAGCTAAAGCTCTCGTCTCCAAAAGGGCACGTGTGAAGATTTCTGGTCTTCTTTTGTGAATTGGAGGGCGCCACAGAACCTGCGGACCCTTGGGACATCATCAGTGGAAAGCTCATGAGAGACACGTGTTTATTGTGTTTTTCGTAAATATTATCGCCAAGAAAAGAAAGAGGGGAGCAAAATCGCTGAAGAGAGGAAACTCCATTGAGCATCTCTTCTGGTGGAAATCATAGTGAATTGATTGTAAAATGTAATATATCGTTTTCAAGGGAGAAGGTATAAAAAAAATTGAGGTTTTATCGAAAGCTTTCCAACATGACTGGTACCAGTGAATAGTTCCAAAGACATTCAATCTAATGATCAATTCCCTAAACAGCCTAAATACAGTAATTTTCGTGTCGTTTCTCATGCTAAGGAGTCACACTCTGTGATAATCTTACGCATTTTACCTTCATGAGAGTGAAAATTCGATACTCTGTGAAAAGGGAATCATAAGAAAGGAGGAAGATCAAAAGGATTTTCTTTTACGTTTCCACATCAACAGTCAAGGAAAAAGCGACAGTCTCTGGCAAAACAACTCCAGCATCCACGAGAAGAAACCACAAAGGGGAAAAGGTGAGACGACGGAGAAAAAAGGACGTGAAAATCGTTTTGGGTGGTTCTTTTTGGGGAAAAAGACGACAATTTGCCCAACCTCCTCCGGCACTCAGAGACGTGAAATTGCGGGCCATGTGTTGATTTATGCTCTCGCTTCGCATGACACTGGTGTCAAAGTGAAGAATTTCCCATCTCATGTGATCCCATTGGACGGTCTATTTGGTAAACATAGGCAATTATTGCGTAAAGTCTCACGTCCAAATTTCCACAAGACGTCTTCTTTGGCTGTCGAAAAAAACGCCGTTTGGGCTAAAAATACCATCGCATCATTAGCCACTGTGCAGACAATTTAACGTACTCCCCAGACAAGTAACAGGAGGAAGAGAACCGTCAGAGAAACGATACAAAACAGTGGAGCAACATCTTTAAGTGATCTGTGCAGCATCTCAAATTGTCACGCTCTCCGTGGAAACGTCTTAAAAAGTGCCATGTGGCAAATGTTAACAATCATGTGAGTCTCTTCTCTTAAGAAAAGGGATTCGCTAATTATCCTCCAAATCATTTAACATAATTGATGATGTGATCGCGAGAGACCTCCTCGAGAGGTGGCACAAATATAATATTTCCTCTGGTGCTTTTAAATTCCTCCGCAAACAACATACACTCTTCTCCACATCTCTTCAGTCACTTTAAAATTGTGTGTGATATTGCAATGAGAGTTGTGTAAACGAAAAAAAAGTGGTGACGAAATCGGAACATTTGGGAGGACTATGCAAAGAAGAGGAACAGTGGTGAAAGCATAGAAGATAGCAATCAAAATGTGTTGTGTGTATGTGAATAAAATTCCAATAAACATAAATTGGTGCTGAGAAGAAAGAGAATGTTGCGTCACATCATTGGGTTGTAATCAAAAATATAGATACACCCATCACACCAATTGTGCTCGGTGAAGAAAATTGTGAAAGACCAACCCCACATTTGACATCATCATGATCCCCAGAGAAGTGAAAAGCATCCAATGGATGGCATTTTTGCTGATGTCGTGTTTTATAGGTAAGTTACATACACTCTCTCTCTATTATCAACGTTACTTCTCCACCATGTTTCCACCCAGTAAAATTTTAACTCCCTCCATCGCATTGTCCTACATCCACACCGTCATTCTATTCCGCCCTCAAATTGTGTGCGGGGGAGACACTGTAAACAGAATAAATGACGGTTAGTAAATCGATGATCCATCGATTCATGAAATTTCACCAGCGTTAGCCCACATAATTGGATGGGTTAAAATGAAAGGAAGGAAGTAGAGGAAAGAGAAAAATTGCAAAATAACCATATAAACCCGAGTTATAATAAACCATGATAAATAATATCAATACGTATTGTTAAAGTACATTAATTATGAGGTACTTAACATATGCTATATATTCAACAAAACTGTATATCTTTTTTATATCTTTATGAACCTAGTGAGAATTCCGTTTTTCCCAAATCTGTATAAAAGCATGGAAATAGGGAGGAGGGAAACAACATTTCCTTAATATGTGACGAGAAAATTCCATAGACAGTAGAAAATGTCGGGAAAATTCCTGTGGGAATGACATAAACGAGGGGAGTCCGCACGAGAGATAATAAATGGTGGAAAATTAGCTGATGAATTACCATCTCAGATAAATTAATTATATTCACATAATTTTCAGCAGATATGTGAATTCTAAGAAGTGTCTTAAACATGATCTTTCCTCACCTTTTTCACCCACAAGACACACAATTTTCTCCTCTTCTATAAATACAAATTACCCGCCTCATTTCATCTCTATCATCTGCATGATTTTCTAGTTATTCTCTCTTTCCTTCCCTCTGATTTACAATCGTCCTCCCTGTCTTATATATGTCACGCATATGTGACTCTATTTTACTACGCTATAACTCGTCCACACTATTGGACCATAACTCCAAATGTTTTTACTTGCCAACAGTGGCACACAACTTTTCATAAACATCAAAACACACACGCTTTCTCATGGTGAACCCCAAGAATACTCATCACATCCCGAGAATGGAGGAGCAGAGTATATATGGCAAAAGGAGCAAAGAGAAAAGAAGGAAAAATTGCCACATTATGACCTGCTCACATTTTCTCTCAGCATAAACCAAGAGATTGTGTTACACGATATCAGTTCAAATACGCGCCATGACGAGGTGGTGAAATCAACACACCCGCTGATACTCCTTCGCATAATCATCAGCAAATAAGAAGTTGAGAGGGAAAAGCAGAAAAAAAGTACAGTTCCATAGTTTTGTTTGCCCTATAAATTACCGCGTAAGTTCCAACCCCCTCGTCAGGGAGGAAATTTATTTTTAATAAGTAACAAACACTCCCCAACCACCCAACTTTCTGTGACTGTGCAAATCGCACGACTTTCTTATCCTTTCGCTTAACACTTCCACCCCGTTCTCATCAAAGAAAAAGCATACACACCGTGCCAGAAATTACGGTAGCGTGATACAAAGAGAGGAAGTTGAAGGGTAAAAAAAAGCTCCATAAAGGAGTGAACAAGAAGAAGTTGGGTAGCAAAAAACAAACATGAAATAGTTACTAATCGCCATGATTATCATTAATATTTCACTTTGTTTAATTAAAATATATTTTCTCTCCACTGTTGTCGTTGCCCCCTATTAACCATTCTTTATTAATATTAAATTGGTGTTGAGACTTAAATGAAGTTGTAGAAATGGCGACAAAAAACCGCATTATATTTCTTTAAATAATATTAATTTGTACAAGTATGGAGCTATGGTCTGTTGCTTTTCCTCATTCTTTTCTAGAATTTTATTTATTCAATTTTTTGGCAAAAAATAAAAACATTTAATATTACCAAAACACCCTATCGTGAAGGTCTTAGCTTGATTTATGATTTCGATATTTTAAGGTCCCCACCATTACTGGAATGTATAAGTATTGTAGAGTTAAAACTTATGGAAACATTTTTCTAGATAATAACAAAATAAAAAGACTTCTCAGTTATTAACATTAGTCAATTTGATTTAAACAGCAACTGTTCCAGCAACTTTAAAAGTTTCTTCTTCTCATGAATTATCCATGATATCAACAGACTAAAAATTCACTATCTTAAAAGTCAGATGTCGAGAGTGATGGAGATTTTGCCACAAAAACAAGACCTATATACTCGTGATTTATGAACAAAAGTGGCGATTCTTGGGAAAACCGCACAAGTTTTCTCGCGCCAAAAAAGTACTTTTAATAACTTTCTGAACTGACAAAATTTCCGGATGGTTACCATTTAATTTCATGTGGAAATGATGAGGAACTTTTCAACTGAAGATAATTTCAATTTCAAATATTTCCCCTAAAACTTTCCTTCAGCTGACCTATATTTAAAGAAGCATAATAAGTGCTGAAAAGGAGTGTGAATATATGGTGAGCTCTTCTTTAGATGTTTTCAACACTTTTAAACTATATGCAATTGGGATAAGAGTTTAATTAATGCTTTATGCCTTTCAAATAATCAATTTAATGTGATCAAAAGACTATTCCCATTCCAAGTTTCTTTTCAACATTCACCATTTTTTCTTAATCTGCTCTAAATAGTGGGTGGACAAGTTCTCATCTCCATCAGAAATATTTTTAGTTGTTAAGTATCTTTCATTTGTATCACATGAAATGTGTGAGCCACCTCCTTTCAAAACATCACTCTCATCGGGTTAATTTTAAAAGTTTACCTTTTTGGAAAATATTTCTCCTTCATCACTCCCAAAAACTCCTCCCACTCAGCCACATGAGAAGTCGCACGCATATATTATGGATAAAAATAAACACGCAGTTTGTGAAGTTTCACATGCTTGCCAATTAAGTGAGACGATGGGAAGCAAACAATAAACACAAATTAATTAATGAGACAGCTGATGTATTTTTGCTGCCTCTCTCTCACTTGAGAAAATTCACCATATCATTCCCTTTTTCCCATGTTTTTCCATTATTATTAAAAGCTCTTGCGTTCTTTTCCTCTTCTCTCTCGACTCATTTTGCTGGGTTTGCCCAAATGCCTAACCTTTTGTAACATTCCAAACGTGGGGAAAAGTTTTAGTATTTTCGTGAAGAAATTTTTCTCTTCCAACCATCTTCATTATTCACACATCTGTCAGAATCATTCAAGTTTTTTTTTTACCAATTTCCTCGAAGGTGCGGGAGGCTCAAACAGCATAAACCTAATAATAACTAATCTCCGGGATTAATATATTTAATGTGGGTTCACACATAATTTAGCATGACACGACACACAGCAATAATTTCTCTCAAATTTCCCCCCAACCTTCTCTCGACATTTATGTCTTTTGATAAAAAATATACAGTGAATTATTGCATTTTACTACCTACTCATATTAACATGGCAATTAATGTTGTGTCGTTATATGCCTGTTTGTAGGTATTGCAAATCTCATTTGTCTCCTGATGGATAAATAGAGCGTTCTGTTCGTCTTTTAAATACTCAGTCAGAAAATTTAGTATTTCAACCATGGGAGAATTATGTGAAAGTAAATTTTGGATCTATATAGGTATGTTTCATCTTGCAAAAAATATTCGTTTTTTTTTTTTACATAGAAGAGTGAGAAATATTGCAAATATTGGCAATAGTCGTAACACTTTCGCAAACTGACGATATTTGGTGAATATATTCCCTTTTATATTTCTAGTGATTTATTTTTTAACTTTTCCATATGAATATTCAATTTGGTGAAGCTACCCAACGAGGACTTTTTTGTTGAGAAAACAATACTTCTTCTTTTTCTATTTTGTTGTGCTTCAAGTATATTTTCAAGGTGTATATAGTGTAAATTTATCCCTGAATAAAAATTATTTTGTGAACGAGTACTGGGTGGAAAATTTAGCATGGAAGATGCATGAATAATAAACAAGAACATTATTCAAGTGCAAGGTGTTTTCACGGTAAACGCAGTGTTATTTGTAATTCTATTCTAACATAAGAATAATTGTATGTCAAGAAAATAATATTCTCAGAAAAATTAATAGTTGAATATTATTAAATTAGTTGATATAAAAACTTAAGCCAATAGAAACCAAACATGAAATGTCTGTTGTCAAAGAACCTTGTGTCACTAACACTTTTTAAAAGAATGTTTCATGCATTTTTAAAAATCCCTCTCATACTTCTTTGCATATAGTCCACCTCTTTTGTGCCATTCACCCTTATTTTTGTTGTTCTTTATATACAGGCATCCCAAAAATCTTCAGTAAAAAAATGCTTGTCGCCATATAACCAACATTAACCGTCTGGTCTAGACCGTTGCAAATACTTTTGGTCAGACTGTACTTGGCAACAAAACTCGCCCCATGTATATAGATAGGCGAGATTTTCCGGTGAACTAGCATTTAATTTATAGAAGAAGTTTCCCCCCCGAGCTCTTGGTGAGAGAGTGAATCACAATGAGAACTCCTCGTTTATATAATAATATGACGCCCAATTTGTGGTGTTTGTTGTCACCGTTTGTGCATCTCCTATAAATCTCCATTTCTGCAGAAATAGCAAAATACTGTACAATTGTCACCCAAACTCCCACAAACATGGCAAAATCCCACCCACCCAGTGACCACAAACATGCGAATTGAAATCCCTAAATCACCCGAAGTACCAAAATGCTACAGTTATTTCGTAAATTATTTTTTAATCCTCCTTTATACCTCCATTGCCTCTCCTACGTCTTTGGCGTTTCTACTGAACAACTTTTAATAACTATTCAAGCATATTGCTCTCATGATGTTTGATTGAAATTTGAAATTCAGCAGAAAGACGATTTTGTGAAAATCAAGCAATATCGTATGACTTGGCAGATGTTCAAGGAAAACACACTTCAAAATGGAAATTATTTGCACAATTCATTATCAAGAGGGGTGATTTTCCATCCTTAATTGAAATTTCACATAGATTCTCTCTCTCTCTCACAGTTGAGTATTAAATTATTTAAAAGTAGCAATTTCCTTTCTTTTGACACAAGGAGAATGTCCCGCAACTTGCCAGGGAGATTTATTTGAAAATTTAATTGCTAGTGGCACTAATTTGCCCTCAAAAATGCGTCTCTGCGGCGTACTTCAAAATCTCACTTTTCATCAGCATGCAAGAGCCATCTCGACACTCCTTGCATTGTTCTTGCCACTCACAAAAATAAACTCCACAAGCGCTTCTTGAACCAACCGTGAATAATTAATGACTGTAGTGAATTCTTGTGGGTATTTTTCATCATTTGTGCCCTCTTGACACCGAATGACAAAGCTCATGAAATATTTGCATACTAAATTCGTCATCGTGTGTGGTATATAGTCTGGTGGGATAATCGAGGAGATCTCATACACATCCGTTCGCCAAGAAAACAACTTCACCTTAGAATGATTTACACCTATTCTCATAACCCAACTGTCTAGTGAACTTACCCTCATGGAAAAGTTGATGTATTGTGAGGCGATCCACTCATACCATTTTGGAATAATTGATGAAATATAGTCAGGATGTGTTTATGGATTTCCCTCTCACTGGACAAATTAGTGCTCCATATGGGGAGAACATGGATAGGTACAGCGTTCCTGTACACGAGGTCTTTTCTGGCAAAATAAACATAAACATTGATAGAGTGAACCTTCACAATATGCCTCTCACATCAATGAATCTCAATATTTCCAAACATAAGCTACAAAAGGTAGATTATGGCGGAGGGGTGGGTGACATGGGGTTAAAAGAGAAGCATAGATTTTGTCGAATGTTTATACAGTAGCGTTTATTTATGCAAAAAGCCATAAACAAGCTCGACTACATGTGTGCCAGTAACCCAAAAGACTATATTTTCAAGCTCTCCTCTCGCTATCCCATATTTCCATCTCGGGTTCTATCAGTTGTTTTTACAGGACCCAAAAAATATTTTAAAAAGTCTATACCTACCTAACATTCAATTTTCGATTCATTATAAAATTATAAATGTGAAAAATGTTGTAACAAAATACGGTTTTTTTATGCTAACCCTTTAATCGCCATCATTAAGATAAAATATCGTCACATGATGTAGTTTTAGCAAACGTGTGTTTTCTATTAATTATGATACTACGGATAGTCCACAATTCAACAATGTTTCCCTGAATAAAATTAGTGTACGGTGATTTACATATATTGTGGTTATTTATCAATTTCTAAAGCTCACAAAAGATTTCAGAGATGTAAAATAAATAATAAGTACCTACAGCTACTACTAAATGTTAAATGAAAACCCTTTCTACAGAAAGGCAATAAAATTTCCGACTTGAATTTGATAGAATGACAAAGTAATATTTTCTAAACTTCATTCACGAGAACTTGACAAATTTAATTGTAAGTTGTAGGAAACTCTAACCTTTGTGCATTGACACTCCCCTTTTGGGACTAAATAAATGATCACAGTGTTTGAAGGTAGTTTCCACCATCCATAATATACCAATGACTTCTCGCCATAGGGCTGAGCTCCTACACTTTGTTCTATATATACCGTCCGCTTTGGCAGGTTGTTGTATCTTTGTGATGAATTGTTATGTGTATATTTCAGAACTTCTGAGTGCAAACATTTTACATTGTTTTGGGGACAAGAAGTTACACCACAATCAATATAGCACCTTTCCACGTGTGATGTGTGTACATGGTGAAATGGGCAAAAGGCCAAAATTGTGATCCTTCTTACATTTTGGACAAACTTTCTCATTCAGCTCACTCCATTCATACCTCTCATCCTTTTGGCAATAGGAAATTCAAGAGAGAAAACAGTGAGGACCTTTCTCACCTCTTCGACGAAGAGGAGAAAAAACCGTTTTTAGAAGTCATTAAATATAAATTAGCTCATAAATGAGTTTAGCTCACTACTACAATCTCTAGCAACAGTATCACAATCACATTAAATAAGGTGCCAAAATAGAGCTCTTTTATCCTGCTTTTCCGACTGTTTCTGGCACATTTCAACTCTCAATTCTATATGGGGTTGACACACTTCATGGACCTCTGCACAGATCCAGAGAATGAAACTGTGCGGTTTTCATTATTTATCACCTAGGTGAATTCGTATCTCCATCACTATATTCACATATGTAACTTTCACTCTATATCACGTGCCTGGTTAAATTTATTCAGTGGAATGCTGCTCTTTCTTTATCCTCAGCCAGTGTCCTTTCTCACCGATAAATCATCAATTGAAATTTCTATGTCATGACCAGCGAATATCCCTCTTTTCCACTACATCAAGACATTCTTATGGGTAAGATTTTTCGCCTAATATAACCCAATGGGGGTTATTACAACTAATACATGGACGAAATGGCGAGGCTGATGGAATTGTAAATATTAAATTCGGATAAAGATGCTAGGCGTGGGATTGCCCGAGAAGATACGCACAAGAGAAAAACCGATGATAAAGCTTTTCATATAATTTAGCATAAATTTGCCTTTCTATATCCCTTCACCATTCACAGCTTCTGTCCATCGTCTTTTTCTGCCATCACCGCCCCCCCCTTCACTCCCGCCTTCACTCTCTTTTTCTCTTTCTTTTTTTTTAATCTGAAATTCCCCAAATTTAATATTAAACAAAACTCACGTCTTCTGATCCCGTTTCTGCCTTCTTTTTCCTGTCGTGCCATGGATGTGGAAAAAGTCTAGATCCGCATTGATAATCTTTAGGGGTAGATAAGAAATCCCGAATAGACATTTCGCAAAATTGTTCCTTTTTATGCTTACTCAAGTTTAGAGTCTAGAGTAAGTCATCAAAGGGGAAGCTTAAAACAAGAAAATTGATGCTCGAATAACTGAAAGAAGGAAAATCAAGAATAGGACATTCCAAAAGCCAATTGCAAGCCTCCTAGCATAAGTTTTTTCATCCTATACCATGATGGACTTATGTCACACGGCTTAGTCTTATATTTCAAGGGTGGATGGCTGAGGAAATCCTCACGAGCTTGACTTTCAACTGCACGCTTTTTCTCGTCGCACCCACCCTCGCCAAGATATGGTGCTTCCCTCGAAAATGTGTACTGTGAATATCCAATTCACATTGTGGCATTCCACATATTCTTCCTCCTCATTCATTCTGTTCTCCAGGGGAGGGGGTGGATATGCGATTTTAAATTGGATTTTCTGGTAGTTATTCGTTTTGTATGCTAATTCCCGACGGTGAATGCCATTCTTTCGTTTACTTACGACTCCATCATGTGCAATGACATCAGTAAATGGCACGGAATTGTCCATTTCACTGACGACTTTTTATACCAAATGATGGAATTAAAGAAAACGCGCCACCCCATACCACCAGGGAAAAATGGAACTGTTTTGCTTTCCTCCCATCCAAAGAGAGATATTGAGGGTTTCTTTTCTATATCTTCCGCTCTTTTCACTCGAGAGCGATCACACAAAAGCTCTCACATATACACACATGACAAAAAGCACAAGTTAGCACGTTCAAAAGAATTGCTTGGGTATTTTTTTTTGCTTTTTATTTCTCCAGCGTCCAACGCAAGTGAGGGACCTAAAAAGTGGGAGTTAGAGCTCCTCACAGATCACATGAATGCATAAGCTCCATCGTGGAGACGTGATCAGAAATTTTCATTACATCTTTCTGCTCCATTTAAATTTTTTCCTGCTGATATCCCCCCCACTGTCCTGACTAAATTTGGCTATAACTACTCCTCGGAACGCTATGGAGGATATAAAAGAGCGAATCCATGATTTCGTCCACATGTCCCTATGATTTTCGCATTTTGTGGCCCTTTACAGAAACACTATCATATATGTATAGAAGTGTGAGCTGTTTGAAAATTCATTGACGTAATTTTGCTGGAAACTTGAATAATGAAATTGCTGTTTTCTGAACTTCACCTAACATTCCGCCTTTGAAATTTCATCGGCGCATCACTCGTTTCGTTCAACATTCCGAGCATCAAACTATTTTCATCTCTTTAGTATGCTTGAACATGATTTTTCTTCCCCTCATGGCCCAGTTTCGTCCTCCTTTTAGTTATTGTATTTCCATTTAAATCTCACCAGGTTCAAATTACCACACAAAAAGTGATAGAGCGAGTAGACTTTGTATTCTTGAGACACAAAGCGTGGGTGGAAGGATGAACGGAGGCATTGTAAGCGTGTTAAACAATACTTGATTAAATGTTTGCTGTCAACATTAATCGTCAATCCGTATCGTATTATCCCTTTTCTCGCCATTCTCTTCATTTTACCACACTCAAACCCGTCAAAGTGATGCGCCCAACCCCCGTGAAGCATGTCTCTCAGTTTCAGGCTCAGATAGCTCTAATGATGAGCTCGTGTGTTTTGGGGTGAATCCCTCGAGTAGCACCCCTTCTTTGGGCAAGGGAAAACGATACCAAAACGATCGTTCTCGTTGTTCAACAAAAAGCACTATAATTAATGAACTGAATCGTCAATGATGACAACAAAAAATAGATTACAAAGTTTCAGCACATAGCATCATTCCCATTCATAGATTCTGAGGAGCAAAAGACAGAGATGGACTCAGAAAATCCTTGTTCGAAAACCAAATATTACCAACCAGAGTAATATCCACTTCTGAAAATATTTAGGGGAAAAAACTTTATAATCCATCACAGTATCATTATCATAAAAATAAAATGACAACATTTTATTGGGACAGCTTGTGAGATTTCCATTTATACAGTCACTGACCATGTTTCAAAGGCTCAGGGTGTGTACTTAATAGAGCAATACGAGGAAAATTGTAAAGGCAATATCTCGGATGGGTCCCTTTTAACCCGAACCGTCAACTCCAACCACATCCCATTAATGTCATGAAATAATAATTAACACACTTGCCGCTCTTCGCATATGTCCACCAAACATCATTCAAAGCACACACGCTCTTCCTTCATTTCCATGAAACCCGCACACATTCACCCAGTGGTAAAAGTCATTTTGGTTGAGAGATTGGGATAAAAATGCAGGAACATGGTCACAAGGGGTGACCATGACCATGTTCTTCGCCAAACCTAAATTAATCTAGCGGTATACAATAGGAAAATGTAACGATGCCCACCTCTGGGGTGGTCACAAAAAAGAGACGAGGACAACTATTATATATGGCCAGTGTTTGTTTAGGCAACTTGCCTCCCGAATCCACAGTATTTTGTAATTTATTTCCTGCTTACACACTTGATATATTTCCGTGACAACTGTGTGTAGTATGTAAAAGTAAATAACGAAAATAATGAGTTTCTGGGAGCTTTGTTAAATTACACCACCACTGATTAATTTACTTTGCATCTCAAATAGGATACGAGCACCTAATATTGTTATAATTCTTGATATCTTTAAAATAACAAAATATTCCTGGAAATATAAAGGGACGAAGGACAAGTTTTAACAATGGAAAGTCAATTTAATGAGTACCTAACAGTACCTATGTTTATTAACAAAAATTAAACAATAAATAAAAAGTAACTGTGAATCAAAAATATTATAATAATTCTTTTTCAATACCATTCAATTGTATGAAACAATTCTAATTGACATAATAATTTTCTACTTATTTTTTAGCATTGTTCGCATATTTTCCAAATACATTATTATTGTCTGACTCTTTGCAGCATTAAAATATAAATACCTATACAATTAATTTTATCAGATAAGAGTGGAAAAGGCCGGGAGATAGTGTTAAAAACGGACCAAATCGATATCCAACATATTTTTAATTCAAAAACGAGTACCGACCATTTTATCAATTTTAATTTTTTTTTACCGACCAATAGGTCAATACAAACAATTAATATAATAAAACATTTAAAAATACACTTTAACAAATACCAATTAATACTATTATATAATACCTATAATATATAAGATAAACAAAAGCCGGTTAGGTGTAGAGAATATGAAGAGAATGAAAAATTCCCTGGTAGTATTATTGTGTAGGAAAATGTGGCAGAGGAGTATCAATCTTACGACCATAAATAACGAGAAAACTCCCATACATAACCTGATCTGTACGAAGCGGTGAATCACATGAGAAACTCAAGTGCCTCAGGAGGGGAAAAGGAAGAGAGAATCTCTGAGTGAAAATGAATCTCATCGTGTGTGAAAAAGTAACAGAGCTCCTCTGGCTTACCATCCATGTCTTCGATAAATCAGCGGAATTATTCTGAGGCGACCAATTAATGTTTAATCTTCCCCTCTATATCTTACATGAGGCTATAGGGCGTTTCTGTCCCATTTTCACACGAGGAAATCTTGTGTCTGTGGTCTGAAAATGAGCAGAAGTTGGAGCACATTATGAGGCGAATCCCATTTGGTGTCTCCTGAAGTAAGGATGCTGTTTCTTTGTTAGGTGAGACGACAGTAAAAGGCGGAATTTTCTCATCTACCACTGTCTGTTCCAATAAATCTGCACACAGATAAACCCTGATCTGTAGGAGATAAAACTGCACATATAGTTCTTGCATCTAAACGTTTTCTATATATTATCCTAAATAAAATGGCTCAGACAATACATAAAGCATTTATTACTGGCTATTCTGCGAAGATTTCTATTAATTAAAGGATTCAGTCTTTCCCAAATCACACCTCATTCGGAAGGTGAAGTGGGATCAGTCTGTCTGGGGAAATGTTCATTGTCTGCAAGAATATCTCAAGAGAAATCGCGTATCTTGAATTCTCAATAGCGGGAAAGACATGAAGTGCGGAAGATCTCGAAATGGGAGGCCTGGAATATAAAAGAGCAAGAAAACCAAAGAAAACTACACACATAAATTCTCATGTCATTCGCACAGGAACAAAAATGAGGGGGTGGAAAAAAATAAAACCCGACATATACACATTTCCAATTTCCTTCCTCAATACAAAACATCGTCATCCTTCTTCTCTCCCACCTTGTGCGTGCTGTTTCCCCCCTCGAGCAGAGGAACACCCGGGGAGTTTAGGAAGAGAAACGGTTGGAAACTGACACACTCACTTCCAGGCTAATTGTTATCTATTTGTAAAGTAAAATGGAAAGATGATGGCTTGTGTATGATTTCGTTATTCTACATCCACATTATACTTTTTAGTATAGCTTCCCAACGAGGATGAATGACGTTGGATGGGTGAAAACTCCCAAAGAACAACATAATCCCCATCATCTCTTGTCATATAAATTGCTAAAAGGCGGGAACAACAAAACGATCCGATCTCACTTTTGAACACTTGATACTTGTATTTACTGTCATGCTCCTCTCGTGAATACAAAACTTGCTATACATTGAGACCCAAGCGAAGGAATTAAAAGTGATGAGACAGACTTCCAAGGATAATACCAATTTTTCACAATTTTATGGCAACTTCCTGCACCACTTTGGACATTTCTCACTTCCTTCCTCGCACTTTAATGTTAGGCAGAGGCGCACCCCGAAGGCAAAGCAAAGGGCGGAATAGACCCTCGTATACAATCACAAATGGATGAGAAAAATCTCTTGTCCAATTCCTTCCATCTCGTTTCATTCCTGGCCCCAAACCCCGACTTTTGTTGGGGAAGTATCCGATTTCAACGACATATTTTCCTTCTTCAGATTTTCAATTATCCTCATACGTTCCGCACTCACTCCCGCCCTTGCCTGAGCATCCACTCTCACCACTAGGGCTTTTTATGGGTGAAATGTGTCCCATTTTCCAATATTTATGTACATCCATGAAATCCCAGGAAGACCCCATCCGAATATATCGTCCATTTGGGGTGGTTTCCGTCCAATGACCCAAAATTCTTATTTCTTGCCCTTCACATAGCCTCACAACGGCCCCATTATTTTGGCACTGACCGCACAGAAGATTTTCTCTCTCTCATTTTGCCTCTTCGTTCTGCCCCTTTAACTATTTTCCTGTTTTTAAGGGCCAACAAAGGAAAAAAAGAAACTATCTGAAGGGAGTTTCTGCACGCGACCAAGTTTTGTCCTGAATTTTACTTATCTGAATGCATAATCAAGCTTTTCATATCAAATAAAAAGCTTTTCATTTCATTAGTGAATCGTCTTATGAATTTTCACGCTTGAAATCTCTTGCAATAGGGTCACTCGCCGAAAGGAAAGAAAAAAACTCAAGCAAAGGAAGGATAGGGATTAATAATTCATTTGTGATTTTTTCTTCTTTCTCAACTATGGAAAATCTCCTACAGCTATTTAATGCAAAATCACAAAACCCATACTCTCAGAGGGTGAAGCACCTCCTCATATCGCATATTTTTCCATGCAAGTGGAAAATTTTCATACGAACACACTCGTGAGGGTGAAAAAAGAAGATGGAGGAGAATATATGTATGGATGAGAGTGTAATTTTTTAGACAATATGATTTTTTTCTTGAATATGTGTAAAAGAGATAAAAGAGCTAGAAAATCTCTCTTCAAACACATTTAGTAAGAGAATATATCGTGTGTGAATTTTTAAAGTGTGTGATATGTGGAAATTCTATACTCTTGCATGCAAATGTGTCAAAGGCTCTGAGTGACGCACTGGTTGCAAAATTGCTAAATTCGCAGAGCAGGAAATGCGTCATGATTTATATGGCAGGATGTGTTGAATCAAAGATTGTTATTTACACTATATGTACCAGTGAGCCCTATACATCAAGAGCCATATTCAGAGTAACGTCCCACGTGAGATATGCAAATATAAAATTTTTCGCACTAAAATGAATCTATGATCTATATATCTATGTAAATTTTAGAGTGTAAAACACAATAGCTCACAAATTCTGCCCATTTACTCTCGAGAGGACCGATAAAAACATTGTGGAAGAGTTTTTTCCGCTGAATAAAGCTTAAAATCCACAGAGGCTCTGTTTATGGTGGAAAGTGTGAAAGAATGTACGAAATATTGAACTTTCTCTCACGCAATATATAGTCCAAAGACCAGTTCACGAATTTGCCATTGCAAAACATGAAGAAAATTTTAATTATCTGCATTCCTCAAGTAATTTATTTCCACTGTTGTTGGGAGTGAGAAGAGTGATATATTTTTTTTTCAACTCAACAAAAGTATTTTAGTTTGAAATATGGCAACGCAAGGAATGTCACAATCTCTCAGTAGATTTTTCCTTAACTAATTTCACAAATCGTCACGTTACGTAATTTTAAAGAAGTTTTTTAGAAAGTAAAAAATATTATTGAAATCTTCATGGTAAACAAAGATGTTTTTCTATTATGACAATTTTGTATCGAATATTTAAAAAATTTTGCATGAAGAAACACCTGCTCCATTAGACGTTTATTGGCGAATATCAAACAACACGCGCATTTTAAGTTCTCCACACGATTTACAAATAAAAAAATCGTCATAATATTTTTTCTTTCGCCCCAAATACCACACAGTTTTCATTTTACACCTCATACTCGTGCGTTCTTGTTTTTTGCACAATCGAGATCAACAAATAAATTTCTCTCGTGTCGCGAAATAAAAAAATATTCCAAACAATTGTTTATAGAAAATTTATAGCTTGATAGGAGAAAAACACAAACTGAAAGAGCAGCAAAAAATCCCACACAAAAAAACACACCAGAAAAAAGTGAGAGATGAGAGTGAGATTCTAAATGAATGAGAGGGAAATATCACTAAATTGAGTGTGTCAAATTATTCTGCCGTCTATTTTACTGAATATCTTTTTAATTGCCTCCTCGATATTATGTGTCTCGTATTGCAGGAGAGGTCAGGGCTGAAATAAGCCAATGAGATAGCTCTAGCGGATACAAATATTTAAATGAGTGTGACAAAGAGGATGGAAAGACACCCTGTAATTTTGTTATGATGCCACAGCATAAATCAACGCAAAAGAGATGTGGCACGAAAATTGTTCACTTGTGGATCAAATTTAGGGGGAAGTGGGGATGCTACAGAACGGGGCAGCTACAGAACATGAGATTTTTTCATATTATTCTCCCATGGAGAGATTGCTTGCCCCAACACAATGTTTATAGTCCTTAAGCTCTACACTTCACGAAAATTTGAACAAT